>VDFB02054880.1:0-79844 GCA_007258455.2 Sequoia sempervirens
GGATAAACACACGCAAAATTGAAAAAGTCAAAAGAAAAGATTGAAAAACAAAAAAATTCTAACTCTAGAGTTGGGTGCCCCATCTAGCCAAGGGGTGCCCAAGCTTTTGAACCCTCAAATTTAGTTTTCGGGAGATGCAACCTCTATAACAATCGTTCCAAAATCCTTTGAGCTATCCAACGAATCCAACAGTCAATTCATCGAACCTCTTGAACGTTCGGAAATGAGAATTCATCGGGAGATCAAAAGACCTTAACAAATTGAAGAACATCAAAAAAAAATTCTCTCTGCTGAGTAAGGGCGCCCCCCCTGCTAGTCAAGGGCGCCCAAGATTTTGGGGGTCCAAAATCAGTTTTTATCAAATGTTGCCTCCAGAACAATCTTCTCCGATTTGATCAGGCTCCGCAACGAGATCATCAGTCAGTTCACACATCAATCTGGTGTCTAGAAATGAAGATCAAATTGAGGTCAAAATCAAGCAAAATTTGGAAAAAAAAATTAAAATGGCTAAGTCTGCCAAGAAGGGCACCCAAATTTCAATGCCTTAGTGAATTTTTAAAATTTCATCATTCAACATTCGAAGCAATGTCCACATTCAACAAACCTAGCTCAAGATTGGATTCAAAGATTTTTAAAGTTGGAGAATAAAAGCATTTTTACCCTCAAAACCTATTTAAAAAGGCCTTTGCATTCATTATTCACATCTTTTGCAGGTTAGCATCCAGAGGAAACATATTATTTTCTTCATATCAAGAATTCAAGGCCAAAACGTGGTGCTTTTTCAAAGTTCTTCATATTTTCCAGATCAAGTTGTTCAGAGGCTCACTTTTTCATGCTTCAAATTTCCAAGGCACCATTTTTCAGAAGATGGGGGTCATCTTTTTCAATTTTCAATAATATGAGTCAACTTGGTTTTTGATTCTCTACAACTTTGGAAAATTTTATATTTTTCAAGAACCTGCTTTTTCCACGCTTTTTTAGGAAACCCTCAATTTTTCTAAAATCTAATCAACTGGGTCTCTCTAAAACACAATACTACCCAGCTTTCAACTTTTTTCGGGAAAATCCTAAAATTTTAGGGATTCTGCTTTTTCAATCAGCCATCAACATTTTCAAAAATCGGACAATCTAGGTCTCTTCACAACGAAATTATCCACAAAACCCATATCTCAAACTATTTTTGAAAAATCTATTTTTTAAAGAATAATCTATTTTTAGCTTTTGTGCAGAACTTGTTCGAGCATAGTCAAGTTTACAATCAAACTTCAAGTTTTTCAGCATGCAGTACTCTCCCATGAAATTCAAAACCAAGCCGTTGTTGTATCATGATTATCTGAAAACTTTTGAAATTGATTTGCATCATATAAAACCAATGTTCAATTTGCGTGCTTTGGAAGATGCAAGAAATGTTGCAATCAAACATCTTGGCCATTCTAGATTACTTGCAGCAGCTTCAATCCCTGTCTCAGTGCAAAGTCTAGAGTTTGTAATTGTTTGTGACAAGCATTACAATCCGGCAACACGAGAAATTCAAGCAGCAGATAGGCGGGTTGTTTGCAGCCTTAGGTCGGACAATGTTGAGAAGCGTTTTTTCAATACCACCATGGACAGAAAACATCATCATCTCAGCCGAAGAACATGGAAAGGTGTGGTATGAACAAAAGGACAAGTACTGGAAAAGAGTTGTACAATACTCTTCCATTGTAAAATCAAGAGAAGTGTCAAAAGTATAAAAGTTGAAGAAGAAACAGAGGAATGTCAGAAGATGGTCACACACAGGGTAAAAAAAGATATGTTGAAGCAAGATGATATATTTATAAAAGGTCGTCACTCCAGTTGCAGAGCCGCCGAAATTAGCAAGATTTGATAAAGTAGATGAAGATGTCAAAGATTTTCTAAGTTCAATTGCAAAAGGCAAGGAAATCTTGGAAAAGCAGAATATTGCCTCAGATAGTATCAGTGCTCTTAACAATGAGGCGGTTACCAACTTTTTGGCAGATAGACTTTCCCAAAATACCAATGAATGAGTTATCTTATCAGGACAGCAAAGATCTCCAAAGATAGATTTAAAGCAGCAGTTAACTCGATGCTTTTTCCAAGTTTTCTTGCTATTCTTGTCTTATGCTTATCTATTCTTTGTAAGAAAGAACTATCAAGTTGTAATAGTTGGCACTTTCCCTATTTTTTGCTTTCAACAGGTTGTTAGATAGTTATCTTGTTTTAGTTTTAGAAATAAAGCTTGCATGATGGCAAGTCTTGTTGTAAAAGCAAGGAGATTCTAGGGTTCCCTACTCCTTCACTTGTGTATAAATAAGGGCAGCCTTGCCCATTTTTCTTTCACCGTTATTGTGATAGCAAATTGCTAAGCCTACTTTTCCTGCAAGTTGTTATTCGGTGTCTATTCACTTAGTGTAAGAGCAAGCTTGCTTGCCTACTTTTTGCTGCAAGATATTGTTCAGTTCATGTGTTACTTGTGTTAAGTGTATTCTAGTTTGATCGCTAAACTATAAGCCTGTTATTGCTACAATCTTGCTGTCCTAGAAGTGTAATCATTATTTAAAATTTGAGAAAGGAAATCTTATGCCTGCTTTGTTGCTTTGATCTGTCTCAAGTTTTGTTTTATATGTTATGCTTATATAATCTTTATTTCAGCTTGCATCAAAAAGTACAATGAGTCTTCAAGTGTGCGTTGAGAGAAAGTTTGTTTAAGTATCTATGTCAAGATCATTCCTTGTTTACTTTTAACTCTCAAGCTCTAAGTTTACTTGAGTTGTTAAAAGCATCATTAGAGTAGGCTTAGTCGTAGCTGAAATTCTAAAAGAGAAAACCTCAGCTACGGTGCTAGAGTTTTATAACCTTTTGCTCTTAGTTGAGAACCAAAAAGATTGGCAAATAGTTTAGTTTACATTCTTTAAAGCATCATCAGAAAAGAGGGAGCTTCCCCTCCTAATTTGAAGAGCAGTTTATATGTGCATAGTTGTCTGTTTCTAATCCACATTCCAGAGGTGCAAATTGAAACGCCAATAGAGTGATGATGCCATCCATAATCAATAAAAAAGGGTAAAATAAAAAGTAAACTCAGGGTTGAGCAGCTACATACAAGAAGATGCCTAAGTAACCCAAGTGTATATCCTCTTTAACATGTTAATAACTTTGAAGGAAAAAGGCAAGGAGGGTTCTCTAAGAAGTACCTCAACGTAGGAAGTCAATCGATAGAGATGTTGATGGATTGAAGGAGGAAACAATTCTTAAAATAACAACATAGACACTCAGTGGGACCCAAAAAGTCCTCCTGCAAAATTACAGTGGGCAAGTATTAACAATGATTGCTGCCCATGGGATATCCCTAGGAGATTGTGAGAGGACACAATGGGAACTCTACTTCACCAATAATGAGAGGAATCAATTCTTCTCCATTTTTCTCAGCATTGAATATATTTTAATTTCTATTATTTTTATTCCTTAAAAAATTGGCTAGCCAAATGTTTTTGTGCACAAATAACTCTCTTCTTCCTAGGACAGAAAGTGCTGCAAGCTACTACAAATTGTGTCCTTGGTGGAACATAGCTAGTGACTAATTAGAAAGGGAGAAAACACATGGCCTTAGGAACCACAAAACCCTCTGACAACAAATAGGGCAATGGTAAGATCAATCCTATATTCAGGTAAGAGCCAATACTCAATGGATTATAAACAAACAAACAATAAAATTAAATCTTCAATCATCAGCGGCTGGTGAAATATCAAATATGCTTCATCTTGAGATTTGTAATAGTCACACACATTCTAAATAATAATGGTCCATTTTAAAATGTTTCTTTGACTTCTACTAGCATGAACTAATTGCAATTCATTCTACACAGTCAATCTGATCATTATAGCAAGACTTCCAAAATGAGAGCAAATCAGATTCTGCTACATATACCCAAATGGGAAAATGTAATGTCCTTCCTGGGTAGTGTGGGAGTTCTTGGTTAGTCTATCACCTTAGTCCCGTAGACTAACATGGTGGTTAGGGAGACCTCTGAGGGGCATTTGTGACTTGGCAATCAACCATTTAAGGTTTAATTGGTGTTTCCTAGCTCAGTGTATTCTCAAGTTTTGCAGTGTGCCTTCAGAGCATTCTTTTGACACTTTGTCCCTTACTTACTATTTTTAGTAAGTCACCAAGTGGTCACCAACCTGGTCAGTTGGCAATATTTCTATGTTGGGATTGTTGACGAATTCTTACCATGGTTTTACCTTTGCAGTTATCATGGTCCAAAGCTTCAAGTTTAAATAAAGTTAATATTAAATTTAAATTAAAAAATTTAACTTTAAGCATTATTTATATATTTAAGTGATTTTATGATAAAGGGGTTATAAGGGGTTTTTAAATGATTATTTTATATCATAAAGTTGGCAGCCCAACTTAAGGGAGTTATAAGGAGTTAAAGTGAATTAAATAAAATTAAATTAAAAAGCCAACTTGGGCATGGGATTTGGGAGAAGTATAAAAGCACTTTTGTGTGCTTTTGCTCATTCATGTTTGAAGACAAATTCAAAATAATGAGAAGGGTTTGCTGGTTGTACTGAGGTTTTGGCTTTGTGAGGATGAAAACCCTCATAAGGAACTTCAACTGCAGGATTGAAAGACATCCCAAGGTTGAATCTAATCACTCCATTCAGGGGTTATGCATTGCATGATAACGATTTCAGAAAAAGCCTTAATTTAGGGTTTGAAGGATTTATTAGGATCTTGCAGATATATTGATCATTATTTCAGAGCAAAGGTATTTACAAAGATTTATGAAAGACAAATTTCAGAGTTGTTTGCTGTATGAAGTTGTCAGGCAGCTAGAATGGATTTCTAGGTTTTTATGATGAGTTTGGTGTTGTGGGTATCATTTCACTTTCAAAGGCTTCACTAGATCTGGGCAACCCCTCTTGCAAAGGATTTGAACACTTAATAGTGGCAGTTTATTTTTTAAAAGAAATTGCACCCTGCCGGCAGGCCATACCAACTTGGAGCTCTCATGGGAGTATGACTATGGAGTAAAATCATCATTACATGCTGGAATCTTCAGATTAAACTTGGGCGCCTTAGTTCTGGATATTTATTTGAGGGTATGCAGCAGAAATCACTTTGTGTGAAGAGGCAGATCACTTTCAGGCATTGACAGCCGGCATGGTGTGCCATCTTGGGAGCAGGTCACTGAGTTTAGAGTAGTTATTCAGTCCCAAAGGTGACGCCCAGCCCTGCAGTATCACTTCCAGCCATCTTTGGAGTGTACAATCCTTCAGAAAAGTGACAAACAGCTAGTACTGGGTGTGTTTATGTTCTTCGTGGAAGCTGTGGTGAGATTGGGGGTTGCATTGGAGTGTTTACAGTGCACTTTCAGACCTGTTTCAATACTCAGATCAGATAGACAGACCTGTATCATTTTCCAAACAGGAGCTACAATCAAATCCAGACCTTCCAGGTCAGGGAGTAATCAGAGAAATAATAAATCAGAGCATAGTTTCTGCTATACTAGTTCCAGGTCAGCAGTTTATCATTGTGTATTAATTTGTATTTGCTGCTCAGTATTTAATTTTAAAGGAAAATCTCTGAACTGTAAAAACAGCAGATTTATAACTGAAAAGGGGTAATTTCTCTATTATAATATCTGCATCAGTTCCCTTGCTATTGCAATGAGTAATCTATCTGATATAAAATGTGGGAGAAGTCAAACTGTGATTGTAGTACAATAAAATATGTATCGTGGTTTTGAAAGAAATCTGAAACCAACTCAGAATAGCATTCATGCGAAATGCTTGTCAAAATGCCTGCATTGCCAAACATAAGGAAATCGTAAAATACCATGTCATCCGGGGTGGGACACTACAGAAAAGCATAAATCCTTTATTCCCAGTAACTTCAGTTGCTGGAAACTTTGCCATTTCTTTCTTTTCTCTTATGCTTCCCACTTATGATTTATTTTCTTCTCAAGATTGTACAATCCTAAACTCATCTTGTATTTGAAAATTCTCTGCACTAAAGAAATCCTAAGCTACCGAATCAGAATCGGATTCGGGTACATGGGTATAGTACATTGGTACGACAAAAAATGGGGTTGGGTACAGTACGAGTATGGGTACGTCCATACAAAAAACGTATAAAAATAATAAATATATACATATTTCATAATAATATATATAATGGAGAGAAGATGGCGTTTGCGTGCTCTGCAAGCCGAGCTAGGGCGACCGTGCCCTAGCTCGTTCTCTGTGTGTTGCTCGCTTCTGCGTTGTGGGGGGGGTTTTTTGAAGCTATCGGGGCTGTGGTGGTGGGGTTTTTTTCTTTTCTGGAGGCCTTCTTGCTACTGTTTGGGTGGCTTGTGGGTGGAAGGGTTTTGATCCTGCCCTTGGGGTCTTTTCTTTTTTCCATTTCTTGCTAAAGTGTCCTGGGGGTTTGCATGCCTGCTGGGGATCTTGTTTTTTGCTATGCCGGGTGGGGAAACATCTGGGGTTAGCCCCAAATTGGATTTCCGTTCAGCATTTGGTTCGAAGCCTTCGGCACATGGAGTGAATGTTTTTGATAATACGCTGTTTTCTTCAGAGATGGAGATGAATGATCTAGGATCGGTTAATGGTTCCCGAATTACGAAGATTAATGGGTGTTTGGAAAGATGCAAAGAGCGACCGAAGCTGATTATCCCGATGGAAATGCTTGCAGATGATATTGAATACTATTCAAGGCACTCTTTTTATTGCAAGTTCATGGGTTTGAGAGTCTCGCTGCATTTTTTGGAATCCTGGGCTCAACGGACTTGGATGCCGGAGGGGGAGATGGAGATTAGGCTCCTTGCGAACAACTTTTTTATGGTCTCTTTTGATTGCATGGCAGATCGGAATAAGGTCTTCGAGGGTGGCCCCTATTTTTATAACCAGGTGGGTTTGTTTATCAAGCCATGGCATGCTGGCTTCAACCCGACTGAGGCAATACCGAGTCGGATTCCAGTTTGGGTTCGGTTGCCGTGGTTTCCAGTTGAGTGTTGGCGGGATGACGTGTTGCATTTGGTGGCTTCAATGCTCGGTAAACCTATTGGGTCTTCACAACAGACGCAGTATAAAAAGGTAATGACTTTTGCTCGTATCTGTGTAGAAATTGATTTAAGCAAGCCACTGCCAGATTCTGTTGAAGTGAGTGTTGGATCATATACTTGGGTTCAACAGCTAGATTACGAAACCCTACCTTTTCGATGTCGTCTTTGTCATGAATATGGTCACTTGCAGCGTAGGTGCCCTAGGGCTAAGCCTGTGGTGCCCCAACCTTCTCAGCCTTCTCGTAATCCTCCTAGGACTGATAATGGTAAGGAGCCTATTCCGGGTGATGGTAATGGAGATGATGGTTATGTCCCTGTTAAGGCTCGCAATAGGAATCGGGGCCAGAAGCGGACCTTGAGGGAGAGGCAGGATGATGAAACTTTTAATAGGTTTGAGGTGCTGGATGATCTCAGCCAGGAGGAAGTGAATCTGGGGTTGCTGAACTTGGATCAGGGAACTTTGGGTACAGGACAGGATGGGCCACCATTGGAGGCCATGCAGGATGTGCAGGAGATTGGGGTTGGGCAGATGGATACAGATCAACAATTGATTGTCCAGACTGAACAAGAATCTTCTATTGGAGCTTCGAAGAGTGGTGGAGGTGGCTCCCCATTGCCCATGAAAGGTGGCAAGGATGTGGGGAAGAGCTCTTTGGCCTCCTCTCGTTTAGGTATTCAGCAAAATGAACTGAAGAAAGGGGTTGGTGACAGGACTTCCAAGCTGGGAAGGAAAAAGGATATGGAGAAGATTAAATTAACTGGGGAAACTTTGGTGGAGTCAGGGTCAGTCAAGACTCTTGATTCACATTTTTCATGCCCCCAGAAATGATTGTTCTCTCATGGAATGTAAGGGGCTTGAACAGTGGCCCTCGACAAAAAGCTGTTCGTGATTTGGTTAGGAATCATTCTCCGGATGTTCTTTTTCTTCAGGAGACTAAATTATCTGTAGATAATATGTTGGCCATGGCTCCTAAGCTGTGGAAATATGGTGAATGCCAGTGTGTGGGGGCTCTTGGTGCTTCTGGAGGGGTGGCTTGCTTTTGGAACCCTCGGAAGATTTTCCCCCTATGGTGGATGTCCTCTAGATCCTCTATATCCCTTGTCGCCTCTTGGTATGAGACTGGTGAGTGTATTCTCCTCTCTAATGTGTATGCTCCTGTTGAGTTTCTGGGTAAACAACTTCTATGGTCCCATCTTCGTTTTTTTCGTAGCTTAGCTCCTTACCATCAGTGGGTTATGGCTGGCGATTTTAATGCTATTGTGGAATTGTCTGAGAAAAGAGGTGGAATTCCTAGGTTGGAGCCTTCTGCTCTGTTATTCAGAGATAGCATTTCTGAATTAAATCTTATTGATGTTCTACCTAGTAATGGTCACTTCACTTGGAATAATAGGAGAATTGGTGAGAGTTGTGTTGCTGAGAGGCTAGATCGTTTCTTGGTTTCCTGTTATTGGGTTGGAAACTTATGGTCCACTCGATCTGAAATTCTTGATTGGAGAGGTTCTGATCATTGGCCTATTAAGCTTAGTATTATCTCTGCACGGGGGCCTCGGTCTCCCTCATTCAAGTTCCAGCTTATGTGGTTACGGGATCCCACTCTTCATGATTATGTGGCTGAGTGGTGGCGGATTGGTAGACCAACTTTTGGTACGGCAATGTACACATTCTCCAAGCTTCTTCAGTTTGTCAAATATCAGCTTAAAAGGTGGAATCGGCGATGTTTTGGTAATATCTTTCATGCTAAGGTTGCCGCACAGGAGGAGTTGAATAATATTACGCGGTTGATTCGTGAGAATGGGGCCTCTGAGGATCTTCTAAGGGAGGAGGCTAAGACTTTGAAAGTGGTTGAGGAATTTGAATTGCGGGAAGAAATCTATTGGAAGCAAAAGGCCCGGGTTGAATGGTTACAGGAAGGTGATAAAAACACCGCCTTCTTCTTCAATTCTGTGAAGGATAGGAGGCATGGTAATTCCATTCCTTTTCTGGTGAATGATAGGGGTGAACGTCTTGCCTCGTTTCAAGAAATCTCTGCTGAGGCATCTCAGTATTTTGCTACTTTATTTAGGGAGGATTCACAAGGGGGCTCTGTTGAGGAAGCACAGGTTCTTTCTTGTATTCCTCAGTTGGTCTCCAGGGAGGCGAATGAGTATTTGATGAAAGATATCTCTCTTGATGAGCTGGAGGGGATTGTGTTTCAGATGAAGAAGGGTAAAGCTCCTGGTCCCGATGGTTTCCCGATTGAATTTTTTCAGGAATTCTGGGATATCATAAAGTTGGATCTTCTGGCTGTTGTCCTTGAGTCCCAAAGGAATAAACAGATGCTTCGTGCTCTGAACTCCACCTTCCTTGCTCTCATACCCAAGTGTGAAGGGGCTGATAGGTTATCTCAGTTCCGGCCTATCTCTCTTTGCAATGTGGCTTATAAAATCATCTCAAAGTTATTGGCTGAGAGACTGAAGAAGTGGCTTAAAGTGTTGATTTCAGAGGAACAGAGTGGATTTGTGGCAGGTCGGAAGATTCTTGATGGGGTTGTCATTGCTACGGAGACCATCCACTCCATGGACAACTCCCATGAGAAGGCTATGTTCATTAAGCTGGATATGGCTAAGGCTTATGACAGGGTTAGATGGTCTTTTTTGCAGAAGATCCTTGTTGCTTTTGGTTTTGGTGAGGAGTGGATCCAATGGGTCATGAGCTGTGTCACGTCTGTTTCCTTCTCAGTTTTGATAAATGGAGATCATTCTGAACTTTTTGGTGCCTCTAGGGGTTTGCGCCAAGGGGATCCTCTTTCTCCGTATCTTTTTCTGCTTCTTGTGGAAGGCCTTGGTCGTTTGTTGAAAAGAAGGGTGGAGCTTGGCATCATTCAAGGTTGGCGATGGGGTGGAGACTTGCCTCCGCAATCTCATTTGCAGTTTGTTGATGATACTGCCCTGATGGGGATGGCTACTGTTAGGGAAGCTACTAACTTGAGGCAGGTGTTGGACATATATCTTGTTGCTTCAGGACAATTGATTAATGAGGAGAAGTCTTCCATATTCTTCTTCAACACGCCGAGCCCCATACAGAGAAGAATTGCTAATATCTTAAGGTTTCAGATAGGGGTTCTCCCTTTGACTTATCTGGGTTTCCCAATTTCTGTTCGCCATCTTCCCAAGGGTTCTTGGCAGAATATTATTGATAAGCTCCGTGCAAAAGTTAATCATTGGACCCACAGATGGTTGTCTTTTGCGGGGCGGGTTCAGCTTCTCAAGTCGGTGGTGCAGGCTCTCCCTACCTACAGATGTATGCTTCAGGTGGCTCCGATGGGTTTTCTGAGGGAGTTGGATTCTCTTGAAAGGCAGTTCTTATGGGCGGGAAGTTTGGCTTCTTCCAAGTGGAGCCTGGTTAGGTGGGATGTTGTGTGCAGCCCAAAGCAATTTGGTGGTCTTGGTCTTCGACAGTCTGCGTTATCTGGAGTGGCTGTGGCTGCTAAGCTATTTTGGAGATGGTGTGTGGAACAGGATCAGCCGTGGGCCAGGATATTATCTCATAAGTATTTCCCGGGGATTCCACGGCAGGATCTTCCTCGTTACCCTCTTGAGGGGAAAGGTTCAGTGATTTGGAATACTCTTCAGAAGGGTGCAAAGCTTATTAAGGAAGGTTTATTTTGGATCTGTAGACGAGGAACTGAAGCTCTCTTCTGGTCGGATTCTTGGGATGGATTCCCTCCACTTACTTCTCAGTTCCCCAATCTACTTCCTTTGTGCCAAAGATTTCTCGAGGCTGGCTGGGCTAGGGTGAGTGACTTCAAGTCTGTTGCTTCTTTTGGTCAGTTGGAGGTAGCTCATTGGAAGGATCCCGCAGAGTGGCCAGATTTGGGACTTGCGGAAGAAAGTGCTGAGCTTCACAAGATTCTTCATAGTAGGAGTTGTAGTTCTCTTCTGGAAGAAGATATTCTTGCTTGGACCCATAATCCTAAGGGGGTTTACTCTGTTGCTTCTGGTTATCAGGTGTTATTGGCTCAGAAGCTAACTGGGGCAGAGGTTCATTGGTGGAAAAGGGTGTGGAATAAACTCTCATGGCCTAAATGCAACTGCTTTGTTTGGACTTTGGCTTGGAATAGGTGCTTGACCTGGGATAACATTCGTAAACGGGGATTTCAAGGACCTTCAATTTGTGTTTTGTGTGGGGGAGCGGAAGAGGATTCTTCACATTTGTTCTTTCGGTGCCCCTTTGTTGTGCAGCTTTGGCATTGGTGGTGGGAGGTGTGGAAGCTTCCCTGTATTCATGCGTGCTCTTTGGTTGAATTCTGGGATAGTATGGGAAGACCTCCTTCTATGGCTTCCTTTTTGCAGGAAGTTTGGTTCGTGGGCCCTACCTTTCTGCTTTGGCAGATTTGGTTGGAGCGGAACCGCAGAATTTTTCGTGATCAGAAGTTGGTGGGTCGGCAAGTTTGGATGCGTATGCTTGGAATGGTGCAGGAGTCTGTTTTAGCTAAATGTGATGTGGTTTTCCCCTTGGAGAGAGGTGATGCTGAGTTGGTGGCCAGACTAGGTCTTCAAGAAATTCATTCATCTTTTGTCAGTTCTAGGAACTGTAGGCATGGGAAAAAGAGGGTCCAACGGGTTGGAAGGTGGTTACCTCCTCCCAATGGATTTTTAAAGATCAATACTGATGGTTCTTCTAGGGGAAATCCTGGGCCTGCTGGAATTGGTGGGGTTGGCAGGGACTCAGCTGGTTCGGTGATTTTTCTATTCTCTATACATGAGGGGGTGAAGACTGTTAACTTCATGGAGGGTCTAGCAATTCTTCATGCTATTGAGAGGGCCCTTGCTTTGGGATGGAGAAAGGTTATATGTGAAGCTGATTCACAGATTTTGATTAATCTCTTGAATGAGCGAAAGATATCTGATATAAATTGGCAGTTGGCTTCGGTGGTTCAACGGATTCTTCAAGTTAGTTCTCGGATGGAGGAGGCATCATTTGTTCACATCCCAAGGGAGTGGAATCGCGCTGCTGACTGCTTGGCCAAATGGGCCTCTGAGCAAGATAGTGGTTGGAAGGTTGAGGATTGGGATCAAGTTAACCCTGAGTTGCATCTGGATTTAGACCGGTTCTTGGAAGAGGATAGGAGGATACATGGGGATAGTTGATTTTGTTTTATGTTGTGGGGTTTTCGCCTTGTTTTCTGGGACTGGGTCCCGTGGTTATTATTGTAATGCTCTTTTCTAATTTCTAATAAAGTTTTTACCCCTTTGTTTTAAAAAAATAATAATATATATAATAATTATATAATATACTAATAATATAATATTATACAAATTAATTTATATATAATTATATTTAATAATATAATATATTATATTTAATTTTACTATTTTAATTCAATCATATAAATAAAATATTAATTTTCTAAATTATATCAATATAATATATATATATAATATTACTATATTAATAATAAATATTATATATAAACTATATATAATTATATTTAATAATATAATATATTACATTTGAGGTTGGGGCCCTAGCTCGGTTGGCTAAATCTTTCCTGTTGCAAGAGGTTGGTCACGAGGTCTAGTCTCCCCCACCCCCGTGGTACTGTAGGGCGTGTCACGCTAGCGCCGCCGGTCACGTTAAAAAGTTTACCAGGCGCACTGCAGTTTATAGGGGGTCGTGCTACCCAATTCCTGCAGTGTAATGAAAAAAAAAATATAATATATTATATTTAGTTTTATTATTTTAATTCAATCATATAAATAAAATATTAATTTTTTAAAATTATATCAATATATATAATATTATTATAATATGAATAATAAATATTATATATAGACTATATATAATTATAGCTCTGACCGTCGACGCTCTAACTATCACGTTTTGTAACCACCATCACCATAATTTGGAAAGCGGATGAATTGCCAAATTGTCACCATAACTCGTATGGGAACCAATTGGGAGAAGCAACCGCCGGCTCGATAGCTTCCAAAAGTGGAGATGTCCCTTGATCGACATTGAAAATGGATTACCTTGAGCTAGACCTCTCGGAAATGTTATATTTAGTTTTATTATTTTAATTCAATCATAATAGAATGAAAGTTTGTACGTAAACTATAGTCTAAGGAATGAAAGGGCAGATTTACCGATTGCAAGGCAAATGCAAAAGACGTGAGGCAATAAGAGAAGGTTTTATAAGAGAAGGTTTTATCTATGAAACAAATGGAGCATGAAACAAATGGAGCGACCTACTGCCAAAGTCAACCATACTAGGCACGGAGGTGATAAGCCCTACCCAAGATTTGGCACAACCGAAAATAAAGAATCGGTCTAGAATCGACTTGGGCAAGCCATGTCAAGCCTAGAAACAGCCAGAATCGTTCACCTGATGTTTGAAACGCCTCTACAAACAAAAAATTGATTCAAATGCGTACCCACATGTGAATCGATTCCGACTCCATAACATATGTGTTTCATTTCCAGAGTCGACGAGTGTAGAGCAATGATTCGGTAACTTAGAAGAAATCTTGTAGAATTGAAACCCCTCCACTTGATAATTACATAACTTGGCTTCATTTTACAAGCATCTCCTAAGCTTCCTAATTCAGTCCAAAACGATTGAATCTATGATAGAACAAAGTTTGCAGCAATGCCATCTTCCTCATGTCAGCTTATTTCAAACTCAATAAAGGGGTTGTATAACATCAATTTCCTCGATAGCTTCCTCCACTAAATTCCTCTAAACTATGTTTTTTGCGGTATTTTTAGAGTTTTCCTTCAATATTTTCTTCATTTCCTAATTGTAGACCATAAGATGATTGGTTTCTAGCATGCTAGTTTTATGTCAACAAAGGCACCAAAAACATGGAGATTATATCATGATCCAAGTTGCTCTCAATATAGTGTATAGGAATGAACAATATTTTTACAATAATGTTCTAAAAGAAAACCTACACTCACACAGATAAAAGGTGTATTAAACACTAGTATTAAAATAAAAAGTATTTTTAAATACTTAAAATAAAAAATGTTTTAAAATGCTTGGAGAGAAATTTAAATCCAAGGGCCCAACTTGGAAAGGTATATCAAGGAGGTGCCTAGCTTCATTTCATTATCAAGATTTCATTTGGCATTTTCACTTTGGAGTTTCCTATTCAAGTTGGCATCCAATGACAAAAAGCCTTGGTTGTTTTCTGAGGTCTTAGAGGACAAAAACCCTCACATTTGTCTAGAGCATCTCTGCACAGGGATTGCACTGGAGCTGAATTGAGAGCAATTTCATGCAAAATTTCAGAATTGGGTGATAGGTTTTGCAGGCAAATTATTTGAATATCGTCAAATGGAAACATCATTGCAATTTTCAGATTTAGTGTTGCTGTTCCATCGTTCATTATTGATGCACCAGTGTTGGAGACAATTTCACATCATTTGATGGTCCAATTTGAAGCGCCGTACAGCTTTCGACATCACCTAGGGCAATGACCAGTATCATTTTCAGATACCTTTATTGGCATCAGCATTTAAGGATAATTTCCACATTACTTTTGGTAATTTATACCAGCCATACATCAGCATTTATTGCTGTCATACATGTTTGGGAGGTGACTGCTGCTGGGAGGAATTATTACTGCATTTTCATCCTTTTTCCAGCCACCAACTAGCTCTACTTGCTGCTGCCATACATGTACATCTTGGGAAGTTGGAAATCATTTACATCATGCTACAGGTCTGAATCAGTTGCATCATCAGCATTCTCAGTCATTTTGTGAGTAAAAAACATCATATGTAAACTGAAATTGAATTTCCAGTACTTCATAGTAGTCATTGTAATTTTTCATGCTGCTGCCATTAATAAAAAGCCAGTTTCCAGTGGATTCCTATTCTTGTTGTGAGCATTTTAATTTTCAGATCCGAATATAATTTTGATTTAGGGTTTATACTGCTGATCTGCGAGTACAACTGACAATATTGAGCTTAAACTTGATTGATTAATTTCCCAGATGGTTTATATCAGCAAATGAAGGTTTGTTTCATGCATTTCCAACAACTTGTTTGATTTTTCAGTTTGCTGTTTCAGTTATCTTTCGTTCAAAATTCAGAAAATTACCAAAAAATAGAAATTCCTGAAAATTCTATAAAGGGAACATTACAGGATCATATTTTTGCCTCTCAAAATCTCAAAATATTTTGCTACATCTAATGATGTTGTGGATACCCAAGCCTATCGTCAATATGTTTTCTTTAAATCTCTACTGAGCTTGATTTAAAGCATGACAGATTCAGACAACACTTTTGTTTAACTATTAGTGACAGTTTTGTTTTGGACCTTTGATTATCATACCATCATGTTGCATAATTGTATGCTAGTGAAGTAGAATAATAGCTGTTTAGCACTTGACCCAAAGTAACCATCCTATAGGATGGATGATACAAATCTAGGAATACATTGTCACTTGTATTCTAGTTGAACGACATAATGAGTAGTGTGATTCACCAAAGGGATCACATAAACCAGAAAGGCAATGGCCTAAGAAAAAGAAGAATGTTATTTCCATCTTAGCACTTTTCACGATGCATGGAATTGATCCTAGCACAAATAGTCACCAGCAACAGGGGTTGGCTCTTTTTGTCTGTTTGTATGTTGGCAATATCAATGAATACTTGAGGTATTGTCTCAAAAGGCATTTTAGAATGAATGCATCTTGTAGCAATGATATCTTTCTTACTGTGATTTCATTACAAACTTTATTGAATTATAACATGATGAGCACACACACTTATACTAAGAGGGAAGGTGAATCAGTATAAGATTAACTTTTACTTATTTAAAATCCAACAACCACGAAAATATCAATTACACAAGATCTACCAACTAATAAGAGACAAGACTTCCGTGGAAACCCTTCCAAAAAAAACCACGGAGAAAGACTGCTTGAATCTACTGTCCAAATCCAGTCACAAAAATAAAATTCTCTAACAAATCTTTTGTAGGCAGCAACCCATTGGAAACACCAATCCCCACTATTAAGCACCAACTTAGCAAGAGACACCAATATCTTCTATTGAGAGGCACCAACCTCTAATGAACAAAATTTTTCCTTCTTGAATATAACTTCTTCAATGGATGATGATCATTTGAGTTTCCTTCACAAAATTTGCTCACAACTTCTTCACATATATTCTCTTTTAATAGGAATGATGTTTCTTTAATTGCTTGCTTTCATTTACCCCACACACAAATTTTAGTTATACCTTCCTTATGCCTCATCATCCAAGGGAGGTGATCCTTCAAGGAGGGTCGACCAAGTTTGCACATGAATAAATTTATTTTTATTTTTGTTTTTCCCAAGTTGGGCGATCACATCAAGAGGGTTCGTCTATGTCAAAAAGACCTCACACAATATTAATTTAATTTTCCACAAGAGGTCATTCATCTCAAAGAGGCCTCAAACAATATTAAATTGGATTTTCACAAGGAGGTCCTCCACTTTCTCTTAATTGCAATGCTGTCATGATTAAATGATCTCATTGGAATGATGTGATCTACCTTGAATAAGGGAAACTGATTTTCTTCTTTAATAACAGCAATGTCTTCTACGCTCCTTTGACATCAATGAAAACAATATTTCCAACAAAACAATCAACAGTCCATAATACCTTGACAATATTCCATTGTGTTTTTGTCCATGACAATCACCAGTAATTCCCAACAAAGATGAATATTCTGAATTGTCTGTAATATTATTTCAACCAAATAAGAAGCAAATAAAATCCCTCAATCATAGAGGAGACCTTAAGGTGGAGTGTTTACCGCATCGCTCTGGCCAGGAAGGTCAGGAGGTCCACCTTTTTGAGGCTTCAAAATAAATTCCACAAGCTCCAGGACATCTCCAGTTACAAATGGTGATCCAAGATGGGAATGCTCATCTTTTGAAGACTTCATTTTAAAAGCATTTGCTATTTCATTTCTGACAGTGCCTAACAAAAGTGCAGTCTGCATATAAATGAAAATAATATTAGTTAATATGTATAAGCCTAAAGCCCTTTCCAAATCAATAAGCATAATCAATTATCAAGTTCAAGAAAAGGTAAATTACCATTGATGGATAGTTGGAGTTTATGATGAGAGCTTTTAGCACGTCAAACTTCTCATGAGCTGGAAGTTCTGCTAATATCTACAATCAAAAACATGCATGTGCAATTTTACATTATTGGCAAGTTTACAATTTAAGTGTACAATACTTTTCATACTAAAATAAGTTAGTCACAAATACGCAAAAAATAAAAAAACTAATATGGATAATTAAAAGAAACAAGTTATAGTTTAACAAGATAGCCAAATATCAAATTTATCAAATTCACTACAAAATACCCAAATATCTATGTTTTTCCTATAATACCTAGAAAATGTAATTGCATTTAGAATCTGTATGATGTAGAATATTATGTTCTTTATGTCAATTTTTCTTTCTATCAGTGATTCTTGTTTTCAGTTTTACGTGGAAAGGAAAAGTATCTAAATGTTTTGACATCTCAAATCTTCATAGAGCTGATGTAAGGAAAACTCTCATATTTTGCACTTGCATGGGACTTAATAAAAGCGATTAGCCTCCTAATATCATTTTTCTTCATATGTGAAACCAACTAACATAGATTTTCAAACACAAAACCAAAAAAGGAAACCAGAAATTTGTATCATATGTTCATAGTGGTTATTCAAATGCCTGACACTAGGATATCTTTTCAATAAAATTGTTGTCAATTATCTTAATTCAAGTTGAGTTGATTCAGATCAACTTCAAGTTTTAGAAATCTTGCCAAGTTTCCCAAGTACTCAATGAATTTTTCAAGCAAAAAGGATGATTCAACTACATACACTCATAGCCATCAGCATCTTAGCAAATGCCTCCAGTTCCACCTGTACCTCCATTCATTAGAAGCACCAAAATGCATGTACAAATGACCACAATTTTCCATCCAAAATTACATGTAGCAATTTCAGTAATTGAACAGCATCTAGATGATATTCTCATCTCTACATGCAGTGATTAGCAGAGAGCAGTTACTCCAGAAATAATGCCAGTGATCTCGAGGGTAAGAATGAGAGTATCCACTAAATGGTTAACAACCATTTGTAACAAGCACATCACTTTTCTCATCCAGCTCACTCAAATGTCTAGGTAATTGTCCTCTAACCAGTAAGGAATTCTCAACAGATCTGACAGATATCTGTAAACAAAACTGTAATTTCAAAACCACAACAGAAATGGAACTTCAACAACTGTCACAGCAGATTCAAGAAATGCACAGGCAGCTGAATTACAACTTCCCTTCATTGACCTAGATATTACATTACAAGTCTTTTTCATTTTCGATTTTGCAAATATGCACTGCCTTAACTTGAATGCTATTGTCTGGTGGTCAAGACAATACAGCTAGAAACATTTTTCAGCCTTGGTTGCTGCTACTCACTTATCTACCAAGTCCTAGAACCAACATGGGAAGGCATTTTGTAATGGTTAATACTTTGAAAACTTCTCTAGGCATATTCCCTTTCATAGAATTCAAAATCTTTATTTTTTCCTGAGCACAAAGAAGAAATAAGTCAAACTTAAGATTTGAGATTTATAGATCAAGTTAGTTCCTTTGAAACACATTTTAACTAGAAGGTAAAACCTGAAGCTACCAAGGGAAAATATGTTTACCAAAATTGACTTACTTTTGTCAATGCCGAAAATGCTTCTTTCCGTTGCTTTGGATCAGGTGCATATACCATGATTTGCTGCACAGCCTGGCCTCGAAAATAATTAGCAATACATAATTGAGTACACATCTCACAAGAATGTGAGACATCATTTAACAATAAGCTAAAATGCCTATAACATTTAAAGTAATTGCCTAGAATGATTAACCAAGGGAATAGTGATTGTAGATGTCTGAATCTTTTTGAGTAGATACAAACAAAGACTTCAAAAAAATTGTTTACCTGCAACAAAGAGAATAAACTTGGAGTAGTAGCAGACCAGTCAATTTTCTCATCACAATCTTTTGAAGAAACAGAATTCTCACTGAACATTTCTGACAAAAAATTTATGCTATACTTTTTGACTCCCCATGGATAATCCAGTGAACACAGCAAGTATTTCATATTGCTCAATGCTCTTATTCTTTCACTTTGGCAACTTTGAATTTTCTTTAGAAGATCCTTAATATTCTCATGAGCAACTGTGGCAACTTCCACAAACACATAGCCCCAAAGAACTGGCATGATCCACAAATGAATAAAATACTGTCAGCATGAAGCATCGAGCCAAAGATGTTTTTAGTACAGAATGTTTGTAAACACAAGAGGAGTCACTTTTTTAGAGTCCAGCTTACGTGCGCACCAGCAAGATTTGCCCCAATGTTGATCAATGAGGTACTTTCTAGAATTTTATCATGCTCATCTGCAATGTTTTGAAAGAAATGCTTTATGTTGCAGACTTCTTTATGCCTATGCTACTGATACCTCAACAAATATTAAATATAAGATCACAAAACTACCAAACTATTTTTAAAAACTCCATACCATTATCCAACAAACAACAAACAGCCTCTACTTCTTTTCCGGTGATGAGACTTGAATACGAAAGCCCACAGTCTGACAATATTTCTGAAAGTTGCATTATGGAAGTAGGGGCCCTGGATGGATCTGTTATATTAGCTTCCTTAGAAACCAATGCCTGGAAAAGAGAACTGTCAGACAATAAAATAAACGATGTCTATTAAAACATGTTAGCACAAATGTATCCTAATTTTCTAGAATCAAATTTTTGCTATCACTCTAAAATCTGAATACTATTTAGAAGACAGTAATTAATAATGTAATGTTACACCATCCTAACACTAGTTGAGAATGGCCGCCAATGGTCTGATTTTCGCAGAGGAGACTAGGGTTCAGCCCAAGTAAAGCTTTCAGAACTTTGCAGCACAGGGTGTGCTTAGGGCCTCCACTCCAAACAGAAGTCGCACCAGTATAGGACAGAATAGCCAAAAGGGTCCCGCAAAGCAGTCGCCAGTGCATCGTGGGGGAGAGTCTGCTGGTGAAGATGGAGACCAGCTTCAGATGCAGCAAGGCAATGCCAAGCCTGGTGAAGTTAGAGCCTTCAAGGACTGCAAAAAGCCGAGGCTTGAGGAAAACAAATCGGGGCACGGTAGGGCAGCCAAAAACTCAAGCGGAAGACTCGCTGGGGGGAATGGAGGGGACCCTGTTACCCCTGCCTCTTCTGAGTCAATCACTTTGGAAATAAATGGAGAGTTGGAGAAAGAAATGATCTTCAATGAAGAAGTTTTTTCTGGGCTGGGCCTGATTGGGAGATTCAAGGGTGTCTGGCCAAGCCTGCCTGATCTCCACAAGTGGATCTCAAATTGTTGGAAGCCTCTGCTGGGAGGGTATGACCAAATTTATCCAATGGCTAGAGGTTTTTTTATTGTTGTTTTTGAAAAAGAACAGAATAGAAATAAGATCCTCTGTAATTATCACTGGGATTGGGAAGAGAAACATGTGTTGTTGTTAAAGCCATGGCATCCAGCTTTCAACCCAGCCACAGAAGATTTTGAGAGAGTTCCCCTTTGGGTGAGACTTCCTAACCTCCCCCTGCAATTTTGGTTTCATGCATGCCTAGAGGCTATAGGAAACTCTTTAGGAAACTTTCTAATGGTGGACGAAAAGTCCTCAAATCTGCTGCACTCGACTTTTGCCTGGTTTTTGGTAGAAATGAAGGTGTCCAAGGTACCCCCGAAGGAGATTCGGTTAAAATCTTCAAAGGGTTGTTGGGTACAACCCTTGGACTATGAAGGGGTGCCCTTTAGGTGCAAAATCTGCCATCAAACAGCGTAAGAACCCAACTAGTTCTCTGCTTCTTCTATACTATTCTACTACTGAATGCACTGTCTGAATTTGTTTTGGTATTTTGAATAGATATATTGGTTTTTTGTATTTTGAGGGTTTATTGACATAAAAAAGCAAATAACATAAAACTGAAACTAATTACAATAATCTGAAAATTCTGAAACAACTGAACTACTGCTGCAATGAATCTTGATTTCTCAAGAGGAGGGGAAATTACGTTATTTTCATAATTAAAACAATGGCGACAACAACATGGAACCTGATTTTTATTTGATTTTTGCCTTGCCTTCAACCGGAACTGAAGCATTTCACTATTCACGACAGCACTGTAGCATTTTACTGTTCACGATGGTACTATTCACGGCCGTACTGTAGCAGCAGGTACAAACTTTAATAAGCAAATGATTAATCTTTAAATATTCTGATCTGCAATGAAACCCCTATAAATTTTTGAATCTTCCTCACAACTGCTAAAGCACAAATCAGAGTCTCTTTATGAAACTCTCTAGATACCAAATTCGCTGGATATTTCACCAGTTCAAATGGAGACTCACAGAAAAAACTACGTTCTTCAATGGCAATGGCTGAAACCCTTCTCAGAGCATAAAAACCTGTTTTCAAAATGATAGCAATAACAATGGATACCTCATTCTTCATTTCTCAAGCAAATATATGCCTCCAAAAACCCTAATCGAAATTCCTCTTCAAGGCTGTGATTTTTTTAATAAAATAACATTAAATCAAATCATTAGCATTTCATTGAATTAAACTTAGGGAAAGCTTTTAATAATTCTCCTCCAAAATAAAATACTCAATTGGCCCCATTCGATGTGTTATAAACCCATCACTTAAGTGATTTCAATATAAAGTCAATTTAACTTTATATTTAATCATTAATCATTAAACATGCTAGAATTCACTGAAATAATCATAACTCTCTCAATATTGAGAATCTGGCCAAACCGTCTGAAACTAGAGTCCAAGAAATTATTTCCCAAGTGCTTGAAAAGACATGCTAAAAATAGCAAGAATCACTCAAATGAAGCCTAAATCAAACTCTCTAAGCTCAAACCAACCACTGAACTCTGAGAAAACCAAAAACACTGAACAACCCAAACCTCCTGTGTCCAAACTAACCCCCTATCCATCTGTAATAGCCTACGAGGGTCCAATAATAGGCTAAACCACAGCTAGACAAAAGTATCTAGCTAGAAGGGGACATCACAAACGGGGCACTTGGCAGTTGAATGCGCCAAAAGCAGATCTAACAAAGTTGTTCTTGGTGGAAAGATGCATCCACCCAACACTACACTGTGGAGAAACAAGAGGAGAATCATGAGAGCTTTGTGATGTCCCCACTCTAGTTAGTCACCTGATGCAATGTGTTAGCCCTTTTCTTGGACCCTTGTGGGCTAACTGGATTGGTTAGAGGGTTAGCGGTACCTTATGGAGAGTTCGATCAATTTCATTTTCTAAGATCATGGATTGGCTCATTGCAGGCTTTGGCAGTACAGGAGTTTGTTTGCTTCTAACGGCACTGAATTCTATGGAGAATTGAGGGAGATAGGCTTACTTAAGTTATTTAAGTTATATTTTAACTTAAAGTCTTTTTATAAAGTCAAATTGACTTTATAATTTTTATATCACTTAAATAAGTCTAAAGTGAGTGTTTTAAAGTATTTCATTTAATCACTTAAAGGAGGCGCCAAAAATAAAAGTTAGAACTATGGAAAGTAACTTGAGTTTATTTCCAAAAATTTAAATGATCTAAAACCCTAAAATGTACGGCCTCCTTGAGTTTTCACCTCCTTTGCTATATAAGGGTTGAGGGCAATGAGAAACTCATCTATTTTGAATATTTCAACTTTGCCTTGGAGGTTTTCCCTTTGCTTTCATCCTGTGATCAGGTTTGCAGCAATCCACCATTGGAGAACGAAATCTCTTCAGTGTGAGCACTTGTGAGGCTGTGAGAGATCAGCTGAATTGGTGCAAATTGAGAGAGCTTCATTCAGAAGTTCTGCAGTGCTTTAACAGAGTTTTGTAAGTGTTCTTCATCAGAAACAGAGGGTTTGAATGGATGGTGTTCTTCCTTCTTCATGGCAGGCATCATAGCTACTTGGGCGCACCTTCTAAGATGTTTTCTGGTCTTTTTGCTTGAGGGGCGTTGGATTTTGAGCTAGGGCGCACTTGCTGGTTGAAGAAACGCCTATCTTCTTGAGGGTTTCTCTTCACTATCTTCAGCACTTGGCATCCCCTCTTCTTTTGCTCCAGTCTGACAGCTGAATTCAGACTTTGTATCATCCTATTCTGAATATTGTCAGTTTTTCATGTATAGACTGGCAAACTGGCTTCTTTTCTTAATTAAATAAACTAGAGGCTTACGGGTATGTTTATATGTTTTAAATCCATTGTTGATGCTATTAAACACCTTCTACAATTTCAGTTTGATTAGATTTGCTCAAGTTTACATTCTGTGAGCTTTTATATGATGCGCACCTTCTCTTCTGTCTACAAAATTTCTCTAAAAAACAAAAAAACACAAATAGACTTAAGAAAAAGATAGGGGTTTGAGCAGTGACCTAGCAAGGCTCATCACAGTGGTATCAGAGCACTGATCCTGCCAGCTTGTGGGGTTATGTCCCTGAATTGGAGGTATGGTGATTTAATTAAATTATTTAATTAAGTTGTCCAAATTATTGATAATTTATGAGGATAGCTTAATTGATGATTTAATTAAATCAAGAGATGTTATTAAATTAATTATTTATTAAGTTATTCCCATAAAATAAAATATCAAAAGGGATGACTTATTATTTAATTAATTTAATAATAAAAAGTGACTTAAGTGACTTAATAATAAAATAATAAAGTAATAAAGTCACTTAAGGAATAATCAAGAATCTTCTAGAAGTCTCTTGGTGATGAGGTTGAAAAAGTATAAAAAGAGGCTTGGGCTATGCATTTGGACATCTGGAGTTGAATACACCTTTCTACTACACTGTTGAAGCTAAATGCTTAGCTTATTGTTCTCCAGTCTTCGTTTGTGAAAGACCAAACCTAGCTGGTTACTTCCAATTTCGGTTGTGAAACACCAACCATAGTTTGGAATTTGGAGGAGTTACTTCAGACTTCTCACTTTGGACTTCATTGGCAAAATTTTGTGGCTTTCAGCCAAATTTCTGTGCTAAGGAGAAATCTAATCAAGGAGCTCAGTTGCAGATTTGGATTGAAGTATTTATTTGTTTGAAGGAGGGCAAATTTTGTGATTGTGGAGAAGTTGATTTGAAAAGGAAGAATTGCAGATCGCTGGTTGAAGATTTTCAGACTTGAGTTGGGATGATTTGCTGTTGCACATCATCATCTTCATCTCAGACCTTGGTAGATTGTGGAGGAGTGATATCAACTCTCCAAAAGGGACACATTGGCACTAGGAGGCAACTATATGCAGGCCGATTTTGATATCAATGGCTGTAAGGGAAAATCGTGGTAATCTTCACAAGCTGGGCACTCTTGTTGGGGTGCGATTTTATGTAAAGAGGAGATTATAAATTCTGGAAAAATTCTGTGGAGTTTGAGTGGCATCAAGAAGGACAGGCGCTGCATTCTTAAGGTCAAAAATAACTACAGCAAAGAGATACGAACTTATTGGGGCTGCTGTGTTAAGAAACCAGGTTCTTCTAGTTTGGTTTAGCATTGCATTTTTAGTCTATAGTTTCTGTTAGAGAGCATTAGTTAAGGTTGCCAACAATCAGTCATTGTAATTGCAATTCAAAGTGTATCAAAGGGCATCAATTGTAATGCTGTTGCAGCCAAATTGCATTTTGTAATTCCATTCATAGAAGATAGATTGAAAAGTTCATGTGGAAATTTTATAATCAGATTGTAGCCATTCATGTTAGTATAATATAAGATTGGAGAGATAAGGAGTTTGTTTGCTAATTGTTTGACAAAATGCCTATCTTATGTAATTGCATTTCATTTATCTAGTTTGCATGCCAAGTGTTTGTGACAATACCTCTTGGCTGTAGGTGTGCATTTGCATTTAGAAATTCATTTGAAAACACATAATGAGTTGCATCTTCATTTTAGATAATTGCATAGTCATCTTGGAAGATATTTACAAGCATTTATTCATCATTGCATCAAGACAAAAGAAAGCAAAGCAATCTGAAGCTTATGATCAGCAAGTTGGGTGTTGCAAGCAAAGTGTTTGTCAAAATTCCAAGGGCAGAAAATCAGTGTTCTTGGATCAGAATTGGCAAGGCACTTTACAGGTTAGAAAAATTTATGAAGTCACACCAGGAGGGTTTTGACAGGTTCTACTCTCGTGGGGGCCCTAGAAATCAAAGAGGTGATCATAATCCTTTTCCACCATTTCCATTTGAAGAACAGGAGGAAATAGACTTGGATAATATGGCTAACAGGGAAGGAGAAAGTTCTCACAGGAACAATGAGGATATAGAAGCTAGAGATGTGCTAAGAGGTATGGTTGCAGGTCAAGAACAGGTAGCTAATCTTCTCCAGCGCCTCAGCACAAATGTAGAGAACTTAACACTTCAGAGAGGCCAGCATCTAAGGCATGATCATGAGGGCAGTATCCAGGGCGCACCTCATAGACCTATTGTTCCAGCTCACACTTTTGAGAGAGCAACATGTCCTACCTTCACCAGGAATGATACTAAGGATGAGGAAGAGGTTGAACAGGGTGGTGAGATTAACTTTGCAGATAACATCATGGTTATGCATGATGAATGGGACGCATTGCCACCTAGAGTTAAGGAGCACCTTAACTTTGATAGATTCATGAGCCAGAGGAGAGAACATAACAGAAACAGGAATGACAGGAGGCCTAGGTACAAGCACAGTGATCTTAGACAGGCTACCAATAAACTCACCTTGGCGAACTATGATGGCAGTGGTAGAGTTACAGCATGTGCTTGGATCAGCAAGTTAGATACATTCTTGACTCTACGTCCCATGCCCGAGGAAGATGCTATTCGATTTGCAGCACTTCACCTTGATGGCGTAGCTCATGATTGGTGGATTCATGGCATGGCTACTCTTCACCATGATCAGATTACTTCATACCAGGAGTTCACAGATAGACTGGTAGAGAGGTTTGACAAACGTGATCCTGAGCTATTTTTCAGAGACCTAGCACAGCTGAAACAGCTAGGTAGTTTGGAGTCATATATTGGAGAGTTTCAGAAATTGTCAGTTATGGTTACAGGCATTTCTGAGAGGAGGCTGATCATACTCTTCATTGAGGGACTTTTCGAGCCTATGAAAGGATGGATCAAGGCATTTGATCCCCCTACATTACAGGAAACCATGAGGAAAGCTCGCAGCATGGAGCTCACTACTCCTCGAAAGCAATTTGGCACCAAACCTTCTACTTCTTACAATGAACATAAATCTGATCCGAAAAAAGCTGATAATGCTGATCATAAGAAGAAATATACAGCACCTTTGGATCGAGAAACCATGAATGATCTTCATAGAAGGAAACTTTGTTTTTACTGCAATGGCCCTTATGACCTTAATCATGATTGCCCCCTCAAACCTAAAGGGCAAAACAGGAACATGGAGTGGTTTTATGAGGGAGAAAAAGTGACTGATTTTTCTGATCAGCAAGCTCCAATTTATGATACAGATGGAGAAGAATCAGAAGATGAGGCTGAAATTGTAGTAGAAACTGAGTTAAAGGAGGCTCATTTATCCAGCATGCAGAGAGAGGGATCTTTTAGACTCCGTGGGGTCTTGGCTGGTCAAAGAGTCATATCTCTTTTAGATACAGGTGCAACTCACAATTTTATTGACTCACGTTTAGTGGAGAAAAGAGGAATTCAAACTCAGCAGTTTGAAGGCATTCGAGTCAAGGTTGCTGATGGATACACTCTCACCTGCGAGAGGATGATTCCAGACTTGCCTTTGAAACTCAATAACTATGAGTTTAAGGCAGATTTTTATGTTGTGAACATGGGAGGAACTGATATAGTTCTCGGCATGAAGTGGCTTCATGCTATAGGAGAGTTCACACTTAATTTGAACGACATGGAGATGAAATTTAAAGTTGATGGCACAAACCATGTTCTAAAAGCCATCAAGGACAGCAATGTGAAAGAAATTTCACTCAAAAGAATGGAACGTTTGGTTCGACATGACATGGTAGATTGGGTAGCTGAATGCAAGTTAATGCCTTCACAGTTGGATCAGCAAGCTTCTTCTTACCATCCAGATGTACAGGAACTCAGAATCAAACATACCAAGGTTTTCAGTGCAATCCCACCAGGTAGACCTCCTGATAGAGGTATTGAGCATATCATAGAGCTGGAAGAGGGCACGAAACCTATAATGATCACTCCTTACCGGCACCCCAAACGCTTGAAAGATGAAATTGAGAAAACCATCAAAGAACTTTTGGCTATGGGGCACATTAGGCCGAGTAAGTCACCCTTTGCTTCATCAGTTGTTTTGGTGAAGAAAAAGGATGGTACACTCAGAATGTGTATTGATTATAGAATGCTTAACAGGAGAACTATAAAGAACAGATATCCTATTCCGCGGATTGATGAGTTGATAGATGAGCTTCATGGAGCTTGCTACTTCTCAAAGATTGATTTAAGGACAGGTTATCATCAGATCAGAGTCCGAGAGGAGGACATAGAGAAAACCGCATTCAGATGTCACTGTGGACACTTTGATTTCTTGGTTATGCCTTTCGGTTTAACCAATGCTCCAAGCCACATTTCAGTCCACTATGAACAGGGTTTTCCATCCTCAATTGAGGAAACATGTGTTGGTGTTCTTCGATGACATCCTAGTTTACAGCAGATCTTGGGAAGAACACATGGTTCACCTAGATGAGGTTTTGAGCATACTTGACAGGGAGTCCTTGTACGCCAAGGAGTCCAAGTGTGCATTGGGCATGGCTGAGCTTTTGTATTTGGGTCACATTATCAGCAGTGAGGGAGTTAGCATGGATCCAGAGAAGGTTCGAGCTATCATTGATTGGCCTACACCTGAGACATTGACACAGCTCAGGGGATTTGTAGGATTATGTGCCTTCTATCGTCGGTTCGTTAGTGGATTCTCGCGGCATGCTGCGCCACTAACTGATTTGACTAAGAAGGGTGCATTTGTGTGGACACCATTAGCATAGGCGTGCTTTGAGAAGTTCAAACTTCTCATGACTTCATGTCCAGTGTTGGCTTTGCCGGATTTCACCAAACCCTTTGAGTTACATTGTGATGCCAGTGGTGAGGGAATTGGTGCAGTCATTATGCAGGATCGTCATCCTATAGCTTTCGAGAGCAGGAAGCTGAGAGGTCCTGAGAGGAGCTTTAGCATCTATGACAAGGAGATGTTGGCCATCATGCATGCCATGGCCAAGTTCAGGCAATACTTGATTGGTAGTAAATTCTGTGTTAAAACCGATCATAATAGTCTGAAACACTTCCTTGGACAACGGGATTTAAATGAAAGACAACAGAAATGGGTCAGCAAACTTCACTCCTATGATTTTGACATCTCCTATGTCAAGGGTACTCAGAATGTAGTTGCTGATGCATTATCTCGCCGTCCTCACTTGAGCTCCATTACATAGATTTCAGAGGACTGGAGACATATGATTGTAGCTGAGTATGCTAAGAACCCGTGGGCTTCTAGCATAGTGGATGGAACAGTACAGGATGCCAGATACTCACTTGTGGATGATCTTATCATTTACAAAGGGAGGATATTTCTAGTTCCATTGAGATGAGGAACCAAGTTTTGAGATCATTTCATTGCACCTATGGCAGGACATCCCGGGTACTTTAAGACCTATAGGCAGGTACGAAAAAGATTCTCTTGAAGGGTCTCAAATCCTTTGTTCTCCAGTATGTCAGGGAATGCCTTGTTTGTCATTTATGTATTTGCATGAATTTAGCCGCAATTCTAGAGAAGAGGAAGTGGGAATGCTTGTCTATGGACTTCATTACAAGCTTGCCGAAAGCTCAAGGGAAAGACAACATTTTTGTGGTGGTAGATCGATTGACGAAGTATGCTCATTTCTTCTCAATCACTACTACGCACACAACTACTCAGGTGGCGGATTTGTTCTTTCGTGAGGTATTTAGGTTGCACGGTTTGCCTCGGAGTATAGTCAGTGATAGGGACAGTAGGTTTATGAGTAACCTCTGGCAAGAGTTATTCAAGCTTTGCGGACAAAACTCAATCCAAGTACCAGCTACCACCCCCAGACAGATGGGCAGACTGAGATAGTCAACAAATGGGTGGAAGGATACTTGCGGAATTACAGTTCAGGGCAGCAGAAGGCATGGGTGAGATGGTTATACCTTTGTGAGTATTGCTACAATACCACTCATCACATGAGCATTCAGATGACCCCCTACCGAGCATTATATGGATATGATGCTCCGAGTTTGACTTGTTACTGAGTTACAGTAGAGTACCTAGTGTGGTGATCTATTACAGGAGAACCAAGATATTATGAGGACACTCACAGAAAGCTCTCAGCAAAAGCAATTTGATCAAAGGCGAGTGGAGCAGATCGATGGGTGTATTTGATGCTCCAGATAGGCAGTCCACCCTTCGTAAGAAGGGCGCAGGCCACGATACACCATTCAAAGTTGTCAAACGGATCGGTGAAGTGGCATTATGAGCTAGATCTTAAGATGGACAGCAAGGTTCACAATGTGTTCCATGTTTCACTTTCAAAAAGGCATTGGGACCACAGGTGACTCCTCCTATTGATTTACCACCCCTGGATGATGAGGGGAAGTTGAGATTGATTCCTGAGGCCATTCTGGATTCCAGAGAACGTCATCTTCGGAGTCGGGTTATCAGGGAATACTTGGTAAAGTGGAAAGATCTACCAGCAGAGATGCGACTTGGGAGGGTGAGGTGTTTTATTTGCATCCAGCTTTGAGTTTGCATTGCGGAGCAAGCAAATTCAGGGAGGGCGAGACTGTGATGTCCCCACTCTAGTCAGTGACCTGATGCAATGTGTTAGCCCTTTTCTTGGACCCTTGTGGGCTAACTGGATTGGTTTGGGGTCAGCGATACCTTCTAGGAGAGTTCAGTTGATTTCATTTTCTAAGATCATGGATTGGCATCTTGCAGGCTTGGCAGTACAGGAGTTTGTTTGCTTCTGACGGCATGAATTCTGTGGAGAATTAAGGGAGATCAGGCTTACTTAAGTGATTTAAGTTATATTTTAACTTAAAGTCTTTTTATAAAGTCAAATTGACTTTATAATTTTTATCAGACTTAAATAAGTCTAAAGTGTGTACATAAAGTATTTCATTTAATCACTTAAAGGAGGCGCCAAAATTTCAGTTAGAACTATGGAAAGTAACTTGAGTTTATTTCCAAAAATTTAAATGATCTAAAACCCTAAAATGTACGGCCTCCTTGAGTTTACACCTCCTTTGCTATATAAGAGTTGAGGGAATGAGAAACTCATTTATTTTGAATATTTCAACTTTGCCTTGGAGGTTTTCCCTTTGCTTTCATCCTGTGATCAGGTTTGCAGCAATCCACCATTGGAGAACGAAATCTCTTCAGTGTGAGCACTTGTGAGGCTGTGAAAGATTAGCTGAATTGGTGCAAATTGAGAGAGCTTCATTCAGAAGTTCTGTAGTGATTTAACAAAGTTTTGTAAGTGTTCTTCATCAGAAACAAGGGTTTGAATGGATGGTGTTCTTCCTTCTTCATGGCAGGCATCATAGCTACTTGGGCGCACCTTCTAAGATGTTTTTGGTCTTTTTGCTTGAGGGGCATTGGATTTTGAGTAGGGCGCACTTGCTGGTTGTTGCGCGATCTTCTTGAGGGTTTCTCTTCATTATCTTCAGCACTTGGCATCCCCTCTTCTTTTGCTCCAGGATTTGCTGGATTCAGACTTTGTATCATATATTCTGAATATTGTCAATTTTTCATGTATAGACTAGCAAACTGGCTTCTTTTCTTAATTAAATAAACTGGAGGCTTACAGGTATGTTTATATGTTTTAAATCCATTGTTGAGCTATTAAACACTTCTGCAATTTCAGTTTGATTTTTTGGAAGTGTGAGCTATACTTCACTCAGACTCAGCAAAGCAGAGTGATGATCTTTCGAGATCTTTCGAGTGGTGGTTATTTGATGCTCAGCTCATAGGCAGTCCACCCTTGTAAGAAGGGCGAGCAAAACTTAGCTTCGTATATAATTCAATGTCAAAGGGTCGGTGAAGTGGCTTATGATGCTAGTCTTGAAGTTGGACCAAGTTCACTGTCTTGTTGTACGGTAAATGGCATTTCAAAGACTCCTCCTGATTGATAACCACCCCTGGGCAATAGGGAAGTACATTATTCTGACATTCTGGATTCAGCTGTTCTTTATTTTGCAGGAACTTTCGTGGTATCTACCAAGGATATGTGGTGGTGCAGTCAGCCTATTTGAGTTTGCTTGCGGACAAGCAAATTCAGGGAGGGCGGACTGTTTGTCCCCTTTAGTAGACATTTGGTGTCTTATCATTAGCATCAAACACCCATGGAAAGCCAGTTTGCTGTCATCACCAAGCACAGTTATCATACCCTTTTCAATAACTTTACAGCCCACAATCTATCAGTTTCCATCTTGAATAATTGTTGAAACTCTAATTTGTATATCACATAAAATCAGTAAGAAGTAATTCATTTCATGAAAGTTTGATCAATTGGTAATTTTCAATATAGCTTGATTATTTATATGCAAATAATCCCATTTTAATGAGTTATAACCTGGTTTAATAATTTGATATATAATAAAGTCATACTTGATCAAGATTTCTATTTAAGATCTTCAATTTGAAAAAGTCAGAAAGTATGAACAATAAGCTATTCAAAGGTTCTTGCCTGCATTTAATATTCCATAAAAAACCATCAATAGGTAATCTTTGTCCAAGCAAACATCAATTGATTAAATGCATTAAAGTAAGATGATCTGAGAATTGAGTGTTGTCACAAATCTGAAAACATTGCATCATACTTCCTTTCACAGGCAAAATGAACTAGTGTAATTAAGGAAAATAACTTGAAGGGTAAAATTGACCCCCAGTGCAATTACATTTCTTACACCACTGCACTGGAGAACAAATCGCCAATCTCTCAATGACAAAGGGTGAACTCAATCTTAGTACAGTGCTTAGCAACCTCCACAAGAACAATATAATAGTTTTATTTGAACTTCAGAGATCTGCCCTAGGTTAACTCACAGACCTGCAAAAGACTCTCACAAGGCTGCATATAGATTTTTGCATCTGCTTAGACTAATGCAAGCTGCCAACTCAAATCCTACACAAAATACTTGCAGTCCTCTTCATGCTTCTGAACAATTCTCTTTCATCTGAGTTATCCTTTGAATCACTTTCACTGAGGCATTCACTGGAGATTGAATGGCTATTGAGTCAAAATCTTCATTTCACTACTTGCCAATACATCCAAGATTTGTGTGCAGTGAGAAGAAATGTCAGGTTTTCTATCAATAATCAATTCCTTTTTTTTTTATCCAATTCTTTTGAAAAGTGAATACCTCTAGGAGTAATTGAAATTTTGATGCAACTCAAGTGCTTTACAAGATGATTCATTAACTAAATTGGGCATTTTTTAAAATTTCTTCAATGACATCTGCAAAAATCGCAATTTTATCTTTTTTGGATAAATAACTTTAAATTCAAAAAAATCAAAAACCTGCATAAATCAATAACACAAAACATTCAGGTGTTTGATCATCCTCCTTTGTCATTGATGGCAACCCTACTCTACCCCCTTAAAAGTACTAGCTCCCTATTTGACATAAAACAATGGCAAAGGTATCCTGTGGCTGAAAGATACAGACAATGAATAGCTCCCCCTAAACACATGCTTCTTCTGAATTATTTAGTAACATCGATGAGAATGATATCACTCCCAATTTCTCCCTCGGGTACTCAAAAGTCTCTTCTTGGTAGTGGCTTCATAACAATGTCCGCATATTTGTTCCTTTGTAGCAACACACTCCATCTTCACCTGTCAATCATCCACTCTGCTCTCTTAGGAAATGGTATTTGATCGGAATGTGCTTCATTCTGGAGTGCATGACTAGGTTCTTCAATATGTTAATTGCACTAGTATTATCAATAAAAGATGGAAATGGGCTGCCCATACTCAACCTTAACATCCTTCAAAGTTTGCTTCATCCAAGGACTTGAGTGCAACAAAAAATTTCTGTAGTATATTTTGGTTCTGCCAATGAAACCAACACATGTTTCTTGCATGGCCATGATATAAGACTATTGCCAAGAAAGAATGCACCTCCACTTGTGCTTTTTCTATCATCAATACTACCAGCCCAATCCACATTCATGTATGTTGTGAGGGTGAAATCTTCACCTCTTGGACACCACAGTCCAAAGTCCATAGTGCCCCATGCTTTATCACTTGCACATGAGTTTCCTCTAGTGCTGCTTGAAACCATGCCATCAAACCAACTGCTTGCATAATATTAGGTCTTGCAGCTATCATATACAATAAGCTTCCAATCATGGACTTGTTTGGAGTTTGGTTCCACTTATGAGATTCATCATCCTTACTCAATTTGCATCCTATAGCCATGGGAGTGCTCACTGGATTGTAGTCTTCCATCCTAAAATTTTCAACATTTCTTTAATATACTTGGTTTGGGAAATGAATATCCCCTTATCTGATTGGAAAATTTGCAACCCAAGAAAGAAAGACAACTCACCAAGCATTGACATTTTGAACTCCTTTGCATGTCCATGGAAAACTCTTGGCACACTTGTAACTGCTACCTCCAAAAATGATATCGCCCACATAGACCACAACAATCAACAGGTCATTTCCTTCATTTTTGACATACAAATTGTTGTCCACAATACTTCTTCTCAATCCTTGTTGTAGATACTTGTCCATCTTGAGTACCCAGCCCTGGGAGCTTGTTTCAACCTATAAAGGGCCTTCTTTAGCTTGCAAACATGGTCCTCATTTTCTAAAAGAATGAATCCATCAAGTTGTTCAATCTACACCTCTTCCTGCAAGTTTCCATTTAGAAAAGTTGATTTCACATCCATTTGGTAGACTTGAAATTCTTAAAATTGACAAGGGCTAAAAACATCCTTATGGCCTCAAGATGAGCAATAGGGGCAAATGTCTCTTTGAAATCAATCCCCTCAACTTGAGTATAACCCTTGCATACAAGCCTTGCTTTGTTCCTAACTACTTGGCCATCCTCATTCAACTTGTTCTTGGAAACCCATTTAGTACTGATGACATTTTTATCCTTAGGTCTTGGGACAATTTCCCAAGTCTCATTTTTCTCTATTTGATTTAGTTCTTCTTCCATAGCCTTTATCCAGTGCTCTTCTCGAGCTTTCTTCAAAATTCTTAGGTTTCACTTTAGAGAGAAAGCGCAAGTTTGCATGTTCAAATGTACTGGCTACTCTCCTCGTTTGAATTTTCGTATCTGTCACCGATGATTAGATTCTCTAGGTGAATCTTTTGAACAAATTTGGATGGAGTCTTGGGTGGTGCTTTTGATGTAGCTTTTGGATTTTTTTGCTCAACTTCTCCATTTTCAACTTCTTCCTCTACTTCTTCTTTGACACTATCTTATTGATGATCAACTTCTCGTACTATTTCCTTTTGATGCCTTTCTTCATCAACTCTCACATTTGCACTTTCAACAATTTTGTGCAATCTGTTGTGCAATCTTTTGTTATAGCATCTATAGGCTTTGCTTCTCATTGAATATCCAAGGAAGATACCCTCATCACACTTGGAATCAATCTTTCCCAAGTCTTCGTCATCTCACATGATATAACATTTGCTCCCAAACACTTTAAAGTATGCCACTGACGCAAGCCTTCCCATCCAAATTTTGTATGGTGTTTTGTTATTGTTCACCCTAATTTGTGGTCAATTTAGAACGTAGACTATCGTATGCACCACTTCTCTCCAGAAGATGTCAATGAGCTTGGACTCATTTAACATGGCTCTTGCCATTCCTTGCACTATTCTATTTTTCCTCTCAACAACTCCATTTTGTTGTGGAGTTCTTGTGGCTAAATATTTTCTTATTCCATGTTGTTCCTAGAGATTTTCAAATTCATTTGATGTGAATTCTCCTCCCCTATCAGCTCTTAGACATTTTATTCTTAACCCAGTCTCATTCTCTACTAGGGCTTTAAATGCCTTAAATCTTTCAAAGGCTTCATATTTTTCTTTTAGAAATGTAACCCAAGTCATCCTTGAATAATCATCAATGAATAACATGAAATAGCTCTCACCTTGCAAGCTTGTTGTCCTTGAAGAGCACGCAGAAAAAACTAAGAGGGGGGCGTTGAATCAATATTTTAAACTTTTAACACTTGAAACCAAATGAATCAGAAATCAAAATAGTAAGAGCAAACATTGAACAAGATGAACACTGATATCACGTGGAAAACCATTTTGGGTAAAAAACCATGGCAGAACAATTGCTTTCATTAACTTCAAAGGGCACCAACCCAGATTACCAAAGTGAGCACCAACTCACTGGAAGCACCAACTTCCTCAAAGCACCAACTTCGAACAGCTGAAGCACCAACTCCAGTGTGAGCACCAACTCACTGATGATTAGCACAACACTGCAACTCTAAATTCATGAGACAATACATCTTCCCATATGCATATTCTCTTCAAATTGAGCACAACCACAAATTAAGCATTACGTCAATCAAAGCACCATCACAATCTAAAATGTACATTCCAAAACAAAATGAGACACTACGCACAGATCATGTAGGTACAATATGCCTCATATACGTGTATCCCCATCTAGCCGATACAAATGAGGCACCATATTGAAACAACAAGACTCTCACATTAGAATAGCCAATGATAAGAACAAATGTTTCAGATATGAAACATAGCTGAAGAAGATATACATAAAACTTTTGTCAATACTCTAAGCATAGATATCAATACATTTTCAGAATGGAACTTGGAGTCGTCACCCACAAAAATTGACTAAAGTCACTTCCAGCGTCTAACATAACTCACTGAAGTCGTCCTATCTTACTCCTTAAAGTGACGACCAGCTTCATGCATTCATACTCAGCATGTTTCAATTACCATCAAACCCAAAAAAAATGAATGCTATCATGTCCAATAAGAATACGGCGGAGATTTTAAACGAAGACATCTTAGCATCGACACACATGTTGCTCAATTACATACAGCCTAATTCTCAGAAACATGGTGTGTGATAGATGGATCAATTCATGCACTCTCATCAAAATACTAACTCATTGAAAACGTCCTCCAAAAACTGCGATGGCACCGCAGAATGCATTCATAGCCATTGACTAATGCCTTCCATTTTTTTTAAAGCAACACCCACACGTGAAATAGCTCCCACAGTTTTATTCATTGTTTGATAGCAATATTAAGGACCACGACTCGCACAAAAAGAATCGCCCAGCTCAAAGGAAAGCAGATATTGCCATAATAAATACGGCAGAGCTTTTATTTTTGCTTTTTAGGACCTCATATCACAGCCTCCCATAAATCATGTCTACGTAGAATAGAATAAGAGGCGAAGCGTTATCAAAGTTCAAATGCCCCATCCTTTTTTGCCACAATCAGCTCTCATCTTCTTGTGCCATGTAGCACTTTTATCTGTTGTCTCCACTAAGAATATAGAGGTTGTTTGTACTTTGTAGTTCTACTAGCATCTGCAACAAGTTTTCCTATTCTTGTCTTTCTGATTTCACAACCACTAGGATGAAATGTGAGAGTGTGCCCTCGATCACACAACAGACTCACACTTAGAAAATTGTGCATCAACCCTTCAACATATAATACAATTTCAGTCTTTGTCTTTCCATTGTTGAGACTAAAAGTGCCTTTTCCCGTGATCCTTAGCATAGCATTATCTCCAAACTTTACAATGCCTCCATTTATTTCCTTCAAGGTGAGAAATTTGTTTTTGTCCCCTGTCATGTGACTTGAGCATCCACTATCAATGTACCACTGATTTTCTTCATTTTGCACATGGAGGGCTGCTTGTACTAGCACGGACTTTTCCTTCATTTCAAGCTCCATTTTCTTCCAAAATTTTGTAGTTTCCTCATTTGACTTATCAAGAGCATCCTCGTTTTGTTTCGGAAGTTCATCATAGTCAATTCTACAAGAACGCGTTGTATGACCAAAATTATTGCACTTGTAGCACATGATGTTATAGTCCATTAGAGGAGCAAATGGATTATAGTTCCTTCAAGGTGAGAAATTTGTTTTTGTCCCCTGTCATGTGACTTGAGCATCCACTATCAATGTACCACTGATTTTCTTCATTTTGCACATGGAGGGCTGCTTGTACTAGCATGGACTTTTCCTTCATTTCAAGCTACATTTTCTTCCAAACTTTTGTAGTTTCCTCTTTTGACTTGTCAAGAGCATTCTCCTCGTTTTGTTTCGGAGGTTCAGCATAGTCAATTCTACAAGAACGCGTTGTATGACCAAAATTATTGCACTTGTAGCACATGATGTTATAGTCCATTAGAGGAGCAAATGGATTATAGTTCCTTCAAGGTGAGAAACTTGTTTTTGTACCCTATCATGTGACTTGAGCATCCACTATCAATGTACCACTGATTTTCTTCATTTTGCACATGGAGGGATGCTTGTAGTAGCGTGGACTTTTCCTTCATTTCAAGCTCCATTTTCTTCCAAACTTTTGTAGTTTCCTCTTTTGACTTGTCAAGAGCATCCTCCTTGTTTTGTTTCGGAGGTTCAGCATAGTCAATTCTACAAGAACACGTTGTATGACCAAAATTATTGCACTTGTAGCACATGATGTTATAGTCCATTAGAGAAGCAAATGAATTATAGTTCCTCTTTAGGAAACCCAAATCCCTCCTTGCACGAGCTCTACAATCCGCTACCTTATGGCCAAACTTATTGCAAAAAAAAACAATAACTATAAAAGGAATGTTGAAACCTGTTCATTTGTGCTTGCCTTTTGAGTAATTGGTCTTCTAAAACCTTCCTTAATACCTTTGTGAGGAATATTGATTTTTTGAGTAAAATTACTCTCTTCTTTGAACTATCACCATTGATGGAGCCTTTGAGCACATTTGCATAACTTTTGGACTTTTCCTCATTTGTCTTCTTCGATAACTTTGTAGCCTTAGAGCTTGAGCCTTCTTTGATTGTCTTTTGTTTTTCTTCAAAACCAAGACATGTCTTGATAAAAGGTGAATCTTTCAGAGTTTATAATATCTTTCAGAATTTAGGAGCTCTTTTCGAACTTCATGCTTCAATTCAATTGATTATTCAATTTTTCCAACTCCTTCCTTAAGGAAACAACTTCAAACTCCAACTTCTCACACTCCAATTCCTTTGCCTTCAGCTGATCTCTCACAAATTCTCAATTCGTTTTACTTCCTCAATTCGAATCTTCAAATCCATGATCATCCTTTCCAATTCTTTAAGACTTTGAGATGATTTCACTTTAGTTCCGCTATCCTCTTCTTCATCATCTTCGGTATGTTCTTCTACCGAATCTCTTTCTTCTTTCTTTTTGTCTTCATCAATCCTTTACCTCCATTGCCTATAAAGAGTATCTCTTCTCTATCACTATCCGAGAAGCTTCCATTGCTTTCTTCAAATGAGCTACTTGTTTCTTGAATGTAAACTCTTTTTATGCCTTTAGAAGTTCTTTTCTTGTTTCCCTTCATGCATTCTTTTTCTTGTTATAATGATATTTCCTTCCTTTCCTTTTGTTGTATTCTTCTTCCTCTTCATTACTTTCACTCTCGGCCTGTGAACATTTAGAAGCAAACATGATTTATTCTACCACAATTGAAACATTTAAGAGTAGACCAACCTTTATGTTTCCCGAATCCTTCCTTGTGCTTTCTTACAAAGTGTGCTTCTAAATCACTTGAACTTTCACTTGATCATGTATCCTTTGTTCATCTTCTTGGATGCTTTGAAGGAAGCTTCTCGTTTTGATGGCTTCTCCTTCTCCGTCCCCATCATTTCGTACACGAGGATCCCATGCAACTATCGTCCATGATTTTCTTTAAAGTGTCTAGATCCTTCATTTTCTCAATTGTTGAAACTTTTGTTTCAAGTCATCATAAATATCATGGGGAGATAGATCTTTAAGATCTTTTGCACAATTATTGCATCCTCAACGTCCTCTCCACAGACCACAAATAGTGCATAGTGGATGACCAAAATTATTGCACTTGTAGCACATGATGTTATAGTCCATTAGAGGAGCAAATGGATTATAGTTCCTTCAAGGTGAGAAACTTGTTTTTGTACCCTATCATGTGACTTGAGCATCCACTATCAATGTACCACTGATTTTCTTCATTTTGCACATGGAGGGATGCTTGTAGTAGCGTGGACTTTTCCTTCATTTCAAGCTCCATTTTCTTCCAAACTTTTGTAGTTTCCTCTTTTGACTTGTCAAGAGCATCCTCCTTGTTTTGTTTCAGAGGTTCAGCATAGTCAATTCTACAAGAACACGTTGTATGACCAAAATTATTGCACTTGTAGCACATGATGTTATAGTCCATTAGAGAAGCAAATGAATTATAGTTCCTCTTTAGGAAACCCAAATCCCTCCTTGCACGAGCTCTACAATCCGCTACCTTATGGCCAAACTTATTGCAAAAAAAAACAATAACTATAAAAGGAATGTTGAAACCTGTTCATTTGTGCTTGCCTTTTGAGTAATTGGTCTTCTAAAACCTTCCTTAATACCTTTGTGAGGAATATTGATTTTTTGAGTAAAATTACTCTCTTCTTTGAACTATCACCATTGATGGAGCCTTTGAGCACATTTGCATAACTTTTGGACTTTTCCTCATTTGTCTTCTTCGATAACTTTGTAGCCTTAGAGCTTGAGCCTTCTTTGATTGTCTTTTGTTTTTCTTCAAAACCAAGACATGTCTTGATAAAAGGTGAATCTTTCAGAGTTTATAATATCTTTCAGAATTTAGGAGCTCTTTTCGAACTTCATGCTTCAATTCAATTGATTATTCAATTTTTCCAACTCCTTCCTTAAGGAAACAACTTCAAACTCCAACTTCTCACACTCCAATTCCTTTGCCTTCAGCTGATCTCTCACAAATTCTCAATTCGTTTTACTTCCTCAATTCGAATCTTCAAATCCATGATCATCCTTTCCAATTCTTTAAGACTTTGAGATGATTTCACTTTAGTTCCGCTATCCTCTTCTTCATCATCTTCGGTATGTTCTTCTACCGAATCTCTTTCTTCTTTCTTTTTGTCTTCATCATCCTTTACCTCCATTGCCATAAAGAGTATCTCTTCTCTATCACTATCCGAGAAGCTTCCATTGCTTTCTTCAAATGAGCTACTTGTTTCTTGAATGTAAACTCTTTTTATGCCTTTAGAAGTTCTTTTCTTGTTTCCCTCATGCATTCTTTTTCTTGTTATAATGATATTTCCTTCCTTTCCTTTTGTTGTATTCTTCTTCCTCTTCATTACTTTCACTCTCGGCCTGTGAACATTTAGAAGCAAAATGATTTATTCTACCACAATTGAAACATTTAAGAGTAGACCAACCTTTATGTTTCCCGAATCCTTCCTTGTGCTTTCTTACAAAGTGTGCTTCTAAATCACTTGAACTTTCACTTGATATGTATCCTTTGTTCATCTTCTTGGATGCTTTGAAGGAAGCTTCTCGTTTTGATGGCTTCTCCTTCTCCGCCCTCATTTCGTACACGAGGATCCCATGCAACTCGTCCATCTTTAAAGTGTCTAGATCCTTCATTTTCTCAATTGTTGAAACTTTTGCATCAAAATATCATGGGGAGAGATCTTAAGATCTTTTGCACAATTATTGCATCCTCAACGTCCTCTCCAAGACCACAAATAGTGTTGGAAATTTCATCCACGCGAAGTAGATAGGCAGCAATATTTTCTTCATCCTTCATTTTCAAACTCTCAGATTGTCTCTTGTGGGTTTGAAGTTTGGCCTTCTTAACCTTGTCGTCTCCTTCATATATATTTTTCAACTTATCCCACATATCCTTAGCCGATTTGCAATGCATAACCTTAACAAACTCCGATTCGAATAATCCACACAAAATATTGCATTTTTTACTTCGGCATTGTTCTCGCTTGCCCTCTTTTCAACTTGATACATTACTAGGGTTGTTAGAGTATAACCAACTTCAACAAATCGCCAAATGTCATATCCTAGAGCATTCAAATAAGTTTCCATCCTTATGCTCCAAAAGGCATAATTCGATCCATCAAGTAGTGGTGCCCTATTTGAGGAAAACCCAAATCCTTTGGACATGTGTGCTTCCAAGATCTACCTTCAAGCGGCTAGGCTAACTTCAAAGGAACTGGCTCTGATATCAATTGATAAAACACACACTTATACTGAAAGGGGGGGTGAACCAATATAGATCAAAACTTTAATTTTCACAACTTAATTAATCACAGTCGTACTACTTCAAAACTTAATCATCCATAGTAATACCATACATGCAAGATCTAACAATTAAGAACACACATAAGTGGAACATGATTTTAAGTGGAAACCTTTACAAGAGAAAACCACGGCTAAATATTGCTTGTATTAATATTCCTACAAATTTTGTAGGCACCAACCCACTGGAAACTCCAATCCCCACCATTGAGAGCCAACTCAGCAAGAGACACCAATCTCTTCTAACAAGAGGCTCCAACCTCTCAATCTCCTCAAATAGGAGGCTCCAACCTCCACAAGAACAATATAATAATTTTATTTGCAACTTTTTAGATCGGTCCTATCAAGCGCTCACAAATCTGCCATACATCCTCTCATGAATTTGCAATATAGTCTTCAATATTTTTGCTTGAAGAACTGCCATTATCTTGCCTTTATTTTAATTTTTTTCACAAAGGAGAAGATTACGGGAAACACTCGAGGAAAATACAACCATATGATGCCCAAGTCAAAGGCCTTCCCGAGAACCTAGTCAAGTTGAAAACTCAAGACAACCTTCTCTAGATGAGGGAACTTAGGAGACAAAGTCACATTCCTTCATAGAATTGTACGAGAATAACCTTCGGAGCATTGAAAGGTTAATAATGGAAGGAGAAGTTGAATCGAGGTGTATAAAAGAACTTAAGACAAAACAAGTGCACAGTAGGCTGAAGTTGAGGGAAAAGTTGAGGATTCCTACAAGGCCAAGAGTACAAGAGAAACACTAGAATATCCAAATCAAAACTCCCCGGTAAGCAGGTTTCAAGCACTAGGTTTGCATCAGAATAAAAATCATGGTAAGCCCTAGTGGAGAAAAGCAACAATTGCCCAAGTTTACACGCAACAAATCAAAAGGATCCTGTTGGGCACTATAAGACTTGTGAAACAATCTAGACAGCTAATGGGCAAGACGATAAAGTAATTTAGTTACAATCTTTTCCAGCCACCTTGCGAGGTGTAGTGATTGACTAGTATACAAAAATTGACCAAGCTTCCCAAAATACATGGGAGAGATTAAAGAAGGCCTTTGAAGAAGAGTTTAAATTGCTTCATGATGATAATGAGATAGTAGCAAAAATTTACAATACAAAATAAGGTAAGCAAGAAAATGTACAAGATTATAATCATAGAATTAAAGAATTGTTTGTCAATTTTGAAACAAAACCGGTCGGTGGTCTCGAGAAAAAATGGTTCATCAAAGTCCTACTTCCATCGTTAAGAAAAAAAATGTAGTACCACCCTATTCCTATTCAAAAGCTTACAATCGAGTGATGGACATAGAAAGTGAAAATAAAATGTCCTTGCGTAGTAAAAGAAAAATAGATGAAGATGGAAGTTTAGATGACAATTGTGACAATGAATCAAGAATGGTACAAGTGCTCTAGAGGGACACATTCCAAACAATGAAAGAATTGAAGACGGAGAAAGAAACCAACAAAGAAACTAATGAACTATGGTGTATTGATTGCAAAATTGAGGGGCACACAAAAGGTAATTGTCCCAATAAGATGTATTGTGGAATTTGTCAGGTTATGGATCATTCAATAAAGGAGTGCCCATACAATTTGAAGACCAGGAGTACACAAGTACTCTTTACATTGGGAGAGGAGTCCACTCCATCGAAGCCCCAAAATGCATCTCCAAGCGGTTATCAAAATCAAAGAGGAGACCGAGGCCAAATACAATATGACCCCAAAGGACACCCTATCATACAATGTAGCAAATGGGGACACTTTGCAAGAACTGCTAGAACAAGCAAGACAAAGTGCAATTATTGTGCAAATGATGTGGACCTAGAAACCATGAAGACATTGGATGTCCAAAGCAAAAGGCTAGTGTCAACATGATTGATGTAAGGAATAATGAAGTACTAGCCATTACTCACACCCAAGAAAAGAAGGCTATGTACCTGAATCCATGTATAGAGAAAGAAAGGCTTCACGAAGCAAGGGCCAAAGTGGAGAATGTTATGGATAACAAATGCCACCAGCCAAATGCAAATGCAAGTACAATAACAAATCAATTACAATCCGAAAAAAAAAATATTACAAAGCAAGTTCTTCAAACTATCGTACCAATTAAAGTAGAGGATTTATTATAAAGCATTTCTAAACATTAAAACCGAGGGAGAATGAGACAATGCACACTACAACCCAATTGAAATCTAGAGAGAATGAAGAACCAATAACCGAACCTCCACTGTCGAGTAGCCAAATGATTGATCCAATGTTATTAATAGTTAACATGGCAAAGAAACTAGCAATGGTGAATATGGAGATCCTTGGAAGGAAACTCAACAATACAATTGTTGATGGCAAGTTTAGAGTGAACGTACTTCCAAAAGACACTTGGAGAAGGCTCAGTAAGTTGACCATTTGGCCCCCAACTTTTCAACTAGTGAGTGCAAATCAACAAGGTATTAAGGTACTTGGAGTTTTAATGGAACAAAAGGTAGTTATTGGAACCCAAGCATTTTTTTGAACTTTGTGGTCATTTCATTAAGGAAGAAAGCATACGACGCATTGTTAGGTCAAGATTGGCTAGTAGCAACCAAGGCTGATCACAATTGGAAAAAGAATACAATCTCCATTGAAAACAAGGGTTGAAAGTTTGTAATTGATTTAATGAACCAAGCCATAAGTGAGGAAGCAACATCCTTCAATTCGTCAAATTCAAACCCTAAATAAGATTGGACAGAGAAGATGATCTGGGTCTGATAGAGCCGAATGACGAAGGGATTCTAGAATTACAATCATGCTCAGAGGATGAAACAAATTCTCTTTGTAGCCTATTTCACTGGAAAGTGGAGGACTATGAGATATTTCCATCAACTTGTAATTTTTCAAAGCTATGACTTTCAATGAAGAGCAACCAATGAAAATTGACTTTAAAAAGTTGGACAGTTTATATGTGCGGAACACAATCCATCGTTGGAAAAAGACGATAGTTGCAGTAGAGATATCCGGATTTTGCAAAAGAATGCAAAATTACTGACGGTAAATCTCAAAGTACTAAGAGCAAAATATTTAATCTAGAGCATACAAATACTTGTCAAGGCAATTCATCTTCATAGAAAATTTACAAAAAGAAAAAAAGAAAATTAGAAAATTAGAAAATAAGGAAAGATTGGAATGAAAAAGGATAAAATGTTATATTGAAACTTTAAATTTAACAATTCAAGGAGAAAAAAAACAAAAAAGCCCGACTACATCTTAGAAAAAGGGGTAATTGATGAAGAAATAGAAAATAATAATAAAATAAGAAAAAGTCTTGGGCAGACTATAAAGCACATTGTGCAACCAAATATTTGCCCAACTAAATTGTATGACCAGCTTATTTGCTCGACTACATTGTATGGCTAGCTTATTTCTTCGACCACATTGTACAACCTTATAAAGCACCCGACTATATTGCACAGCCATATAAATCATTTGTACAACAATTTCATTCCATCTACACCATACGACTATTTCCTTCATTCTACATCATATGGCTATTTCATCTTATCTACATCATATAGCTACCTCATCCCTCGAAGTACATCATACGGCCAACATTCACTTGAGTTGTACGACAATTCCCTCACATAATACGATAGCTTCCTCAATTTCCATGCACTGTACAATGACATCATGGCATACAATGTTGATGATAGAGCAACGTCGGGCCTCACCTTCCAGCCGATTATAAATCATAAATTAAATATAGCCTCATCGGCTATTTAATTTATAGGTCCGATCTTGAGTGAAGAGGAGCTTCACTTAAACAACATTTAATTATTGTTAATTATTGCTTGAAGCCGACTTTGATTATTCGCCACCTTTGGAGACATATCATTTCATATTGAAAGGCTGACATGATGTTTTTGAAGAGACGCGATCTCTCTCTCTCCCTTGCATATATATGAGTTGTTTGTTCATTTGATCATTCATTGTATTACATTCAACCTACATAGTGCAATTTTCTAGAGAAGAGCGAATTCATTCAAGTGCAGATCGAAGTCTCAAGGAGGCCGAATTTATTGTCTTTTGAAGGGTGATATTATCATCAAATATTGCATCAAGTTTTGGTGCTGTTGAGTGGCCTTGTAATCGGCCTCATTGTAAAGATTATTGTTGTTTGATATTCAATATATAAGTGATCTATTGTTGCTGGGTTTTTTTCCCTCAAGTGGAGGGTTTTCCCAAGGTATATGTTGTATCTATTTGTTTGAATTTGAATTAAATTCTGCTTATTCACATCTGATCAAAAAACTAACATGGTATTAGAGTGGGTTTAAGAAAGATCGTGATCAGATTTCTATAAGCAGCGTTATCTTCCACTCTTGTTCTCATCTTCTTGTGTCTATCTTATCTTCAAAATGGTGAACGGGATCAAGATTGAAGATAGACTTGAAGGTGCTTCCAACTTCACCTCTTGGAAGTTTAGAGTATTGCTTGCATTGGAAGAAAATGAGATTGTTGAGTTTGTGGAGACCGAAGTTCCCGAACCTTCCAATGAAAATGAGAAGTCTCAATGGAAGAAGAATGGCACTAAGGCGAAGAAGATTTTGGTTGATTCTGTGAAGGACCACCTTGTGCCGATTGTCTCCAAGTTGATGACAGCAAGAGAAATGTTCAAGACCTTGGAGGAAATGTATGAGATCAATAGTACAAGCAGAGCTCTTGCATTGAGGCAACAGCTGCATCATGTAAAGATGGGGAAAGGAGATTCTATCATCTCCTTCTTCACGAAGATCACCAAGTTGAGAGATCAGCTCTCTAATATTGGGCATATGGTTGATGATAACGATTTGGTTATGTTGGTGCTTAATGGTCTTCCTCAATCTTGGGAGCCATTTATCCAAGGCATCAGTGGGAGATCAAAACTACCTAAGTTTGATCACTTGAGGGAAAATTGCATTCAAGAAGAATCGAGATTAGCAGCAAGAGGCAATGGGAAAAGTTCTACAAATGAAGAGATTCATGTACTTGCCGGTCAATCTTCGAAGAAGAAAGGAAGAGAAGGGAAGAAAGGCAACTTCAAGAGGGACAAAGATAGAAGATTAGATGGTGCTCCTACATCTAAGAAGAAGAAGGATCTTTCCCACATACAGTGCTTCAGATGTGACAAGTTTGGTCACTATGCAAAAGATTGTCCAACTAGACCTAAACAACATGCTTCAGTTGCGGATGTGGGTGAGATCTCTCCTCAGAAGGATTCATGTGGTTTCCTATTCTATTATGCCTTATCAAGCAATGTTCCTACAAATAGCAACACTTGGTTGATTGATAGTGGTGCCTCCCGTCACATTACTAGTTTTAGAGAACATCTTTTAGATTTGGTGGAGAGAGATACAAGTGTTCAAATCATAATTGGAGATGATGCATGTTATTCCGTGAAAGGTGTTGGAACCTCCACTCTTCACTTAGATTCTGGCATCTCTCTCCAATTGAGTGATGTACTATTTGTACCAGGCATCAAGAGGAACCTTGTCTCAATTTCAGCCTTGGAAGATAAGGGATATCAAGTTGCATTCTCTGAAGGAAAAGTTCTTGCATGGCCGAAGAACTCTAGCATCAAGTTAGCCCGAGTGATTGGTGTTCGGCAAGAATGTCTCTACAAAATTTGCACTCGTTCACTAAAATCTTTGTTGCATGATTCATCAAGTTCGTGTGAGCTTTGGCATAGAAGACTTGCTCACCTTCACTTTAGAGCACTTCCAACCATCGAGAAGATGGTCACTGGCATTCCTAAACTCAGCTAGGAGCATGAAGGTACTTGCCAAGGATGCGCTTTGGGTAAGAATACTAAAGGACCTTTTCATAGTAGTGAAAGTAGATCTAAATGCATTCTAGATCTTGTTCATTCTGATTTGTGTGGTCCAATGTCTGTTGCTTCTTTGAGTGGTTTCTTGTATTATGTAATTTTCATTGATGACTGCTCTAGAAAGACTTGGATTTATTTCTTAAAGTCTAAAGAATCTGAGGAAGTACTTGAGAGATTCAAGGAATTTAAAGCTCAAGTAGAGAACTTGTCCGAGAAGAGGATCAAAGTTCTGAGATCTGACAACGGAGGAGACTACATCTCTGGAAGTTTACGTAACTTTTGTATTGAGGCTGGGATTAAGAGGGAGTTTTGTGTCCCCTACAATCCACAACAAAACAATGTAGCATAAAAGAAGAACAGATCCATCATAGAAGCAGCTAAAGCCATGATCCATGCTCAAGATCTACAAACCTTCCTTTGGGCTGAGGCATCTAGGACAGTTGTGTATGTTCAGAATTGGAGCCCTCATCATATTTTGGAGAACATGACTCTTGAAGAAGCTTTCACAGGTGTGAAGCCTGAAGTCAGTCATTTGAGAATCTTTGGTTGTCCTGTGTATGTTCATGTGCCTAAAGATAAAAGGACAAAGTTGGAACCATTTGGCAAGAAGGGAATATTTGTGGGCTACAGTGAGTCTTCAAAAGCCTATAGGATTTACATTCCAGGTCAGAAACTAATAGAGATCAGCAGGGATGTTACATTTGAAGAGGATGTTGCATTCAAGAGATCTAAAGGCTCTCTCATGGATAGATAATGAAGACCATGAGACTCAGGACATGGAAGTTGACCATACTCCTGAGATTCAGAGGGAGTCTCCTGAACCAAAAGAAGATGGTGATCCAGTTGAGCCTTTCGAACCTACTGATGGGCCTAGAGATATTGTTATTGGTCGAAAGAGACCTCTATAGGCTAGGCAAACAATACAGGAGGCAAAAAAGTTTGCAGCCCCTAGAGGAACATTCAGAGAAAGCAAAAGACCTCAAAAATTTTCAAGTTATGTTGCATCGATGAGTCAAATGATTGAATCTAAACCTTCCAGTGTTGAGGAAGCTTCAAGTCAGCAAGTATGGAGAGATGCTATGGCTGAAGAGTATTAATCTATCCTCAAGAACGATGTTTGGGATATAGTACCTAGACCAGAAGGAAAATTTGTTGTATCTTCTAAGTGGCTATTCAAGATCAAGCATGCAACTGATGGAAGCATTGAGAAGTACAAGGCTAGATTTGTGGCTAGGGGGTTCTCTCAAAAAGAGGGAATAGACTATGAGGAAACATTTGCTCCAGTTGCTCGTTATACCTCCATCAGGACTATCATTGCTATTACAGCAGCTAAAGGATGGAAGTTACATCAGATGGACGTGAAGACAGCATTTCTAAATGGTGTAATTGAAGAAGAGGTATACATTGAGCAACTTGATGGATTTGAGGTTCCTGGGAAGGAGTCTCATGTTTGCAAATTGAAGAAGGCTTTGTGTGGCCTTAAGCAGGCTACTCGTGCTTGGTATGAGAGGATTGATCGATACCTACTGGGCTTGGGCTTCTCCAAGAATGATGTTGATTCAAACCTATACTTCAAAGTAATTAATGGTGAGGCTTTGATCTTGGTTCTCTATGTTGATGATCTATTTCTTACTGGAGAAGAACACCTCATTATCAAATGCAAGAAGGAGTTGGCTTCTGAATTTGAAATGAAGGATCTTAAGTACATGCATTACTTCCTCGGTTTAGAAGTATGGCAAAGGCCTAATGAGATCATTCTGAGTCAAGGGAAGTATACAATACACATCTTGAAGAGATTTGGTATGATAGATTGCAAATCCATGTCTACACCTATGGAAACCAATTTTCAGAAGTTAAAAGAGCCTGCAGCTAGTTCAAATCTGGTGGATCCTACTATGTACAGGCAGTTGAGTGGATCATTGATATATCTAATCAATACTAGACCAGATATTTGCTATGCAGTGAATGCACTTAGTCAGTTCATGTGTGAACCAAGGCAAATACACCTAGTTGCAGCAAAGCATATCCTGAGATACTTGCGTGGCACAGTTGGGTATGGCTTGAGATATTCTTCTGGTGTGGACGTGAAGCTGCATGGATATTCTAATTATGATTGGGCAGGGTGTGTTACTGATGGAAGAGCACCTTCGGATGTTGTTTTAGTTTGGGGTCTGTGATGATCTCCTAGTGTAGCAGGAAGCAGTCTTCAGTGGCACTGAGCACCGCAGAGGCCGAGTATATTGCAGCTTGTGTGGCAACTCGAGAAGCAGTGTGGCTTCAGAAGCTCCTTGCAGGATTGTTTGGACAATCACTGGAGCCAACTGTCATTCATTGTGATAATCAAAGTTGTGTGAAGCTTTCTATCAATCTAGTGTTTCATGATAGAACTAAACATGTTGAGATCAAATACCACTATATCAGAGATATGGTATCAAGGAAAGCTATCTAGTTGAGATACATTAGCACTGATGAGCAAACGGTTGATATTCTTACCAAGCCTCTCTCTAGAGTAAAGTTTGTGTACTTTCGAGACAAGCTTGGAATTGTGAAGAATGAAGCCCTAGCTGAGAGGGAGACATTCAGTGATCTTTTGTGATTTGCTTTACTGCATTTTTCTTTGTGAGAGAAATTTGAGGTGCAAGCCCTTGTCTAATGCATTTTTCTCTGTGAGAGAAATTTGAGGTGCAAGCCCTTGTCTAATTCATTTTTCTCTGTGAGAGAAATTTGAGGTGCAAGCCCTTGTTTAATGCATCTTTCTCTATGAGAGAACTTTGAGGTGAAAGCCCTTGTTTCCACCCTCTGGGAGTAGCCATGGTAAATGTCATGTTGAGTGACTCCATGACAACATCACGTTGAGAGAGTCCGCGATGATTTTCTTGTACTTGTGTTTATTCACCCTCTAGGAGCAGCCATGGTGGATGTCATGATGAGATGACGACATCACGTTGAGTGATTCCGTGATGGTCACTTGTGCACACATGCTCTACCATACATGGGAGTAGCCATGATGGTTGATATCACGATTGAGTGAATCCGTGATGAGCTCCTTCCACATATGGGTGTAGCCATTGTGGATGACATCGGATAGAAGCATAGTTTGCGGACTCGCCGACTCCCGCGGACTCGCGAGTCCCTACCGTCGAGTCCACTCGCCGCGGACTCGGAGTCCCGACCCGGCTCTCCTAGCTGAGTCTCAAAAACGGGTTAAAACCCATGATTTTTTTGCTTTTTTCTTTCATTTTTTGACTGTCACTCTTGAAAACCAGGTCTGCAAGTTGCTGTGGGATTGATAGAAGAAGGGAGAACGAACCAAAAAGGCCAAAATCGAGCAAGGTAAGTGATCTAACACTGCTTTTTGTTTGTTTTCTTCAATTTTTTTGCATTCAAAATTTAAAAAATCAAGAAAAATAAGGGGAAATGCTGCCAAATTTTTTTCTCTTTTCCTTAATAGCCTAATTCTTATTCTTTCTACTTTCTAGCTTGGTTTTGCATCTTTTTTCTTTTGCAAATGTTTGAAACTTTGAAATTTTGAATCACATTTATTTGCTGTTTTTTTGCAAACCCTAGCTGATTTTTCTTTTCATTTTGAACTTGAAACAGCAATGTCGTCTTCAAATCCAAAGGGAGTAAAAAAAGACCCTGCATGGAAGTATGCAATTCCAGGAAATAAAAAAGGTGAATTGACATGTCATGAATGCAACAAATGGATGACAGGAGGAATAAACAGATTAAAATACCACCTTGCTAGAATCCCTGGGCAAAATGTGGAGGGATGCAAGAATACCACTCCTGAGATCATTAGAGAGATGAAGGCCCTTCTTGCTGAATATGAGCTTAAGAAAGAGGAAAGACAAAAAACAAAAGATGCCCTAACATCAGCGATGAGTGGATCTCAATCCCAATCTGCACCCTCTAAGCCCCATGGTGTTGCAAGTCCAAGCTTCCGTGCTCCACATTCATCTTTTGGGGAGAGTCCTGATGGTTCTTTTTCTACTGCTAGTCAGGGTCCTTCATCAGGACCAAATTATTTTGTTCCACGTAATGTTCCAGGAGCACAACCTTCACTTGAAGGTACAGGTTGGAATAAAGAAAAGCATCAAGAAGCTAGGATGGCTGCTGCAAACTTTTGGTATTACAATAATCTACCTTTCAATGTTGCAAACAGCCCATATTGGGAAGGTTTGGTGAATGCCCTTACAGTTGCAGGAAAGGGGTTTAAGACTCCATCATCTAAAGATTTGAGTGGGCCATTGCTAGAGGAAGCCGTAAAGAATACACAGTTTGTGGTTGATGAGCAAAAAAAATTTTGGCGAAGAAAAGGTTGCAGCATTTTATCTGATGGGTGGACAGATGGACGAAATAGAACTCTCCTTAACTTTTTAGTGGCCTCTAATGGTGGATTGGTGTTTCTAAAATCAATAGATGCCTCCCATGAAGTTAAAAATGCTGAGACTTTATGCAATCTATTAGATGGGGTGGTCCAGGAGGTTGGAGTTGATAATGTTGTCCAAATCATCACGGACAACGCAGCTGCATATGTAGCTGCAGGTAGACTACTTATGGAGAGGTATCCCACAATTGCATGGTCTCCATGTGCTGCACATTGTTTAGACTATTGCTAGAGGACATTGGGAAGATTTCATGGGTCAAAAGTGTGGTTGAAGATGCAAAAAGTGTTACAAAATTTATCTACAACCATACTTGGGTGCTTTCTTTGATGAGGAAATTTACAAATGGCAAGGACCTTGTGCGACCTGGAGTGACACGATTTGCTAGCCACTTCCTCACATTGCAAAGCATTCTTGGTGCCATTAATCATCTCAAACAAATGTTCGTGTCTGATGCTTGGAAGGAGTCCTCATTTTCCAATAGACCTGAAGGGGAGAGGATTGTTGCCATAGTTTTTGATGAGACATTCATCAAAAATGGAGAGGAGTTGATGGGGGTAAGTAGCAATCACACAAAAATAAATTATACATGATAATCTATTTGCTGTTTTTTTTTTTTGAGGGGTTAATTTTGTTATGATTTAACATTTGTTTTCATTTTTTTAGGTGACAGAACCTTTGGTGAGGGTTCTTCGTATGGTGGATGGAGATGGCATGCCAATGGGGTTCATCTATGAGGCCATGGATAGGGCCAAAGAGGCCATATCACGTTACTATGGCGGAAACAAAAAGAAATATGAAATCATATGGCGCATCATTGATCGGAGATGGACACACCAACTCCACCAGCCGATCCATGCCTTTGCCTACTTCTTGAATCCGAAGTTCTACTTCTCGGACACATTTAAGGCGGATGAGGAGGTCATGGAAGGTCTTGTCATATGCATTGATAGGATGGTGCCTGATCCTGAGCTGAGAGATAAAGTGCTTGATGAGTTGGAGGTGAGATTTGTTACATCTTATTTATGAATTTGCAATGTTGAGCCTTGACTATCTATGAATTTTCTATATTTGATTTACTTTTTCTTTTATCTATTCAAGGTCTACAAAGGTGCAGAGGGGAGACTCTTTTCCTCCCAACAAGCAATTGAAAGGAGAGGAAAACAACAACCAGGTAAAAAATGAAATTAGAAACTTGATTCTTACATATAGATTGTTTAAAGTTTTAAACTTTACTTTATTCTTATTTCTTAATACTTATATTTTTTAAACATGTTTTTGTAGATCTATGGTGGGAGAACTATGGTGCTAGCACACCAAATCTTCAAAAGCTAGCCATACGTGTCTTGTCACAGCCATGCAGTGCTTCTGGGTGTGAACGGAATTGGAGTTTGTTTGAGAACATTCACACAAAGAAGAGGAATAGGTTGACTCAGCAGCGCCTAAATGATTTAGTTTTTGTTCGATACAACCTTCGCCTTCGAACTAGAAAGGTGGAGGGTGTTTCACATGAGTCCATCGACTTGGATGACATTGATCCATATGGTGAATGGACTATTGATGAACAAAATGATGAGGCTGATGTCTTCCTTACTGATGAGGATCTTGCTGAACTAGAGAGAGCAGCAGCAGAAGAAGCAACAAGATTGGATGCCATGGAGGACGATGAAGACACATTCGAATATCATGTTTCCCCTTCTCGATCTCCTAGTCCTCGTTTGGATACTATAGCACGGGCACCTTCTAGTTCTAGGCCTCCAAAATTGAGTACCATTGGGAGGGGAAAAAGGAAGATGTAGATTATATGTGGTTGTTAATGTTTTCCTCTTTTTGACATGATTATATGTAAACATTTATAAATTTATGATGCTGTTCTACATTGAAACTATGAGTATTTGATGAATATGAATGATGAAATTTCAATTATTGAGTGTTTGATGATCATATGACATGTGTAATCTTTGAATTATAAGTGTTTGATAATCAAATTAGGCTCTTATGTTCTCTAAATGCATTAATTTGTTCTTGTTTTTTTGTAAAACTACGGTTTTTTTTTTTGCCGAGTCCTTGCCGAGTCTTTTCCCGAGTCCGTGCCGAGTCCCCGAGTCCAAGTCATATTTTGGGCTGCCGAGTCCGCGGCGAGTCCGAGTTTTCCAACTATGGTCGGAAGTATTCCTCCCTAGCTGAGAGGGAGTGTTGATGATAGAGCAGCATCGGGCCTCACCTTCCAGCCAATTACAAATCATAAATTAAATATAGCCTCATCGGCTATTTAATTTATAGGTCCGATCTTGAGTGAAGAGGCGCTTCACTTAAACAACATTTAATTATTGTTAATTATTGCTTGAAGCCGACTTTGGTTATTCGCCACCTTTGGAGACATATCATTTCATATTGAAAGGCAACATGATGTTTTTGAAGAGACGCGATCTCTCTCTCTCCCTTGTATATATATGAGTTGATGTTTGTTCATTTGATCATTCATTGTATTACATTCATCCTACATAGTGTGATTTTCTAGAGAAGAGCGAATTCATTCAAGTGCAGATCGAAGTCTCAGGAGGCCAAACTTATTGTCTTTTGAAGGGCGATATTATCATCAGATATTGCATCAAGTTTTGGTGTTGTTGAGTGGCCTTGTAATCGGCCTCATTGTAAAGATTATTGTTGTTTGATATTCAATATATAAGTGATATATTGTTGATGGGTTTTTCTCCCTCAAGTGGAGGGTTTTCCTAGGGTATATGTTGTGTCTATTTGTTTGAATTTGAATTAAATTCTGCTTATTCACATCTGATAATAAAACTAACATACAACACATCTTTCTACGGTAGAGAGTAAGATTGTTTGTCATACAACAAGGAGAAAGGTACTAGTTTCTAATGGTACAATAGTTCTATTTTCTTTTCACTATAAAAGTTTTGAAATTATCTACATCGTACAGTGTTTGTGATCTTCTACATCATATGGCTTTGGTTTGTAATCTTCGACATCATACGGATTTGGCCTATAATCTACTACATCAGACAGCTTTGGCCTATAATCTTATGCATTGTACGACTTTGGTAATTAGCTGTATCATACATACCTCCTACCTACGTCAACATCTCTGCATCATACAGCTAGACCATTCTTCGAACTTGCCTGCCAACATTTTTCCCATTCATTGTATTGTACGGCCTGGTGATCAATATCTTCAGCATCATACAGCCTTTCGATTGTCCCAACAAAGTCTATTCTTGGTAGCCATTTTCAACAGCAGTCTATTTTCAAGAATCATTCTCAACAAGAGTTTATTCTCAAGAGTTTCAGTGTGCAATCAAATGAGGTCCCTTGGTTGGCAAGTCCAAAGCATTATCACATATGTTGGTTAAACACTCCAAAATCTCTATTTTTGGCTTTGTCAAAATTGATTTTTGCCTCTGATTAAAAAAAACATGAAAATAATGTGCACCATGAAGGTTTGTGTGGTTTTGAAGGTCTTAATTTGGGCACTCATTTGATTTTCCAAGTACACTCGAAGTTTGAATTTGCAAAGTACACTTCCAAGTTCGTTTACAGCTCCTTGTCTACAATATCATCATGAGTTTGAAAAGTCTTCCCTAATGTTACTTGATGTTTATTTGTCATTTGGAAGACAACTTTTTCTTTTGGAAATGCAGTCAATGTACAATGCCTATTATTATGTTTTGGTAATATTGGTTATCCGAATATCTATTAATTGTTTGTCAGCTTCGAGTAGTTATAAGCATTGGTTGGATGACGGTTGTGTTCCTCTTGGCAACCATCAAAACTTCTAAATAGATTGTGTATCATCGAGGAAAGTATATGATCTAGTCGAATCAACTTTGACCCTTGGTTGACCATCTCTAGTCTTTTATAATAATTTCATGTGCAAAATAAAGATATATCTTACTCCTGTATCTAGTATACATTGTTGTCTCTATTATTAATTCATGTATTCATTGTATCAAATAGTGAAGTATACAACTTTGAAGAGTAAATATAACTTGAAATAGCAAAACAAAAAAAACCCTATAAATTTATTTTTTAATTAAATGAACTTTTAAAATTGAAAATAAAGAAAATAAATTTATAAAATAATAAAACAAAAGTTTAAAATTTGAAATTAAAATATATTTGCTAACTATGCTGATCCAATTTATTTTCTAAAGTTCATGATCAAGTTCAACACAAAAAATCAATATAAGGAAAAAGGTGAAAAATAGAAATTGCATTCAAGACATGAAGGAAAAAAATAAAATGATTCACAAGAGCAAGCCCTACCTCACTTCCCACGCTTCTATACTCCTTTGTCAAACACTTCTCTACTCCATCAAACACTATTATGCTTCTTCAAATGCTGCAAATTTCAAGCATTCCTTCACTACTCAATGCTCCATTGCTTCAACTTTTAGTGATGCTCCATTGCTTCAACTTTTGCAAAGTTGCAGCACTTCCACTTCATAGATTGAATGAAAGTTGTTGTAAATAAAACAATGACAACAAATGCTTTTTAAGACATCTTTTAGGGGCTTTTAATATTTAACATTTTTTGTTCATCTTTAGGTTTTTCAAGAGACATATCAAATGCAAGCAACACATCACTTGTCATAGGAGATGTCTTTGTACCCATCTCCAATATTGAAGATGCATCCCCGAGGGCTACAGCCACATCTTCTTGGAACACTACATAGAAGTCAGTGTTCATTATAGAGTTGCCTTGGGAAATGAGCACCACAAAATCTTTTCTTAACCATGTAGGATACTTCAAATGATTTATAATCAATGTTGCACAAGTCATACCACCTTGATGTCTTGCCCAAGGCTATGCCACTCATTTTGACAAGAGACAACAAAAAGCAAATGAAGAAATTCTGAGTATAATCAATTATCTAAATTCCATGCATGTGTAGATGCCGATAAGTGTGTCATAGGATCTATAGTCTTGCTTGGAATAAAATGCACATTCTAAATTCATCAAAATTTACTCCTATAAAGTCATTGATCCATGGGCAACTCAACAATTGTCACAACTTAAATAGTTAATTACTAAGATAGTGGTCTAGCCAAGAAATCATGTGATCATAGACCTAATTTCATATGTACTAATTGGTTCATTGTAATCAAAGTTCCAGTATGCATTCTGGAGACCATGAGAATTATTACTACAATGATAAAGGAAAACATCTCTATTCTTATATTTCATTGTGTTCCATAATGAAATGATGTAACTAAAACATCATTGATAGTTCTTATCTTGTATATATTGCTGATAATCATGTTCTGTAATGATACAATGAAGCTTGTACCTAAAATTTCATAGATAGTTCTTACCTTGTTTATATCGGTAATAAATTTGATTGCATTATCTTTACTACTCATTAGAAATAGCTGACAGCCACAAACAATGTAAATAATATTTGTATACAAGCAAACAAGCAGAGGATAACTTACACCAGTGAATTCAAAATATAACATCCAATTCACAAATAAAAAAAATTTACTCATAAACAATGAAGAACCGCTAAGAAAATCCATACCAGAAGTTGCAATGTATAAAGACTGAGGATAGACCAAAGCTGTTGTTTCTTTTCAGTCACCTGTTCCAGTACAAACACAATTTTACTGTGTCCCTCTATTGTACAAGCAGTGTTAAAAGTTAAAACACATCAAGCCAGCCTAGACCATCTTAGAACATTTGTACAAATATATTTCCAGGAAGGATGAGACAAACCACTTGTTTCTTACAAACTTCTCGCAAAGACACAGAAATAGTTATTAGCTTCTCATAAATTTCTGTGGCCACATCTTTGCTGTCATCATCTGACATTTTTGAAGAGGCAATTTTCCCAACAGCTAATATTATGGGCAATGCTACCTTAACATTTTCAAAAGGCCGTCGCTGAATTCGACCAATAACTGGCAAGATAACAAAACAAGAAGTGATCTAAGCAGGTTGATAACAATCAGCGGTTACCAAAAACCAATTCCCAGAGCTCTAACTAAGATATCCAAGCAAATGATGAGATCTACTGTGCTACAAAATAATCTCATCCCAGGTCATTTCTAACAGAAATAATATCTACTGAGGATGAAAACATTTGGTCCAAAATGTATAATTACCTATAGAGAAACCATGCAAAAGAGGAAGGGAAGATGAAAACTTTTCATTGGTTTCACAGCATGTAGATAACTCCTGCAACACAAGATAACCTGAACATTATAGAACTCAAGAAAATAGATCTATGAAAAATATTACTGTAATATTTACAAAAAACCAATTAGGTGACCACAGAACATAATCATTGAGATGTTCAACTGTTCAAAGAAGCTCTTCTTATTGTTCCTTTACATTAGACCATATATTCAATAAAATAGGCTTAGTATTAATAGTCACTTACACTGACATTGTATTATTGATATAAATGTGTAATGTACCTTTTGGGATTGCCCTAAATCTTGCCCTAGAATCACAAGTTTCAATGTAGTTAGGGTTATAACTTACCAATTAAATGCTTTAAGTAAGATAAACTTGGTTTAGGTCCTGCAATCATGTTAAATAATATTGGAATATAATTCATATGATCAAACATATATAAATATTTGAACCATGTAAATATATAACTATTAATTAAACTACACCATATCAATAATGCATAATGGGAGTTTAACCATAATAGGAATTGGAGGGGAAACATGATAAGTCCGCCCGAAGCTATCCCAGCTAAGCCCAAGAGCATGCAGCGTCCAAACTAAGACAACTCGCCCCTTGGCCCCAAGCGGCAGGAACATCCAAGCTAAGAAAATTCCACCCTTGGGGTGGGCTACTTAGTGGGTAAACTTGTATCTGCATTCCCTATCCATGCTGCCTTATCCATCCTCCTTATGATTGAGACTCCTTGAATCCATCCTAACAACCAGTCATAGTTTGGCTTGATAGGAAAGCCTTGAAAAGGGTGCCTGTAAACTACTCGACCCATCTAAGTCCAAGGGCGTGCAACGTCCAAGCTAAGACAACTCAACCCTTGGCCCCAAGTGGCAGGAACATCCAAACTAAGACAGTTCCACCCTTAGGGTGGGCTACTTAGCATGGGAGAGCCTATAAACTGCATCTCCCTAACTTGCTTCCTTCAACCTTACGTTTGATTGATTATAGGATAAAGACATACAAAATATATATATACAATCTATTGATTCTAAAGGAATATAATCTATTACAGCAGTACTATGATATATGTATGTGAGAGAAATCAAAACTTATTCATAAAATAATTACTGCACACTATCTCTATAATTCATACCAGATCCTATTTATTGTATTAAATGTCCGTATGCCTGCAATTTTAATATTAAATCTGATCCTTCTAATATTCTGCAATATTTGTTGCTTTGAATAGTAAATGTATTTCTGAAGGTGATCAATGATTTAATATTCAAAAGATATTACTTTTTCCCGATCCATGCCTTTACCAAATGATTTGTCAGGCTTTTTATATCCTCATAGTGGTTTGAATAGACACAACTTTTGCAATAATTTGCACCCCCTTTTAAAGGACGCAACCCTCTACAATTCAAGCACTGCCTTTTAATTGCTGTTGGCACAATGATTATTGCCTTTAATATAACTAAAGGCTACATTACCTTATTACTACCTTATATAGGTAATGGCTGCACTAAAAACCTTTTTAATAATTATAAGTCATGCTGCCCACTTTTATTGATAAGTTTGTTTAGGAAATGTTCTTCACAAATGTTGTGATCCTTCTTAGCAAGTCATAAATGAATCGCTGCCTTTCTTTAGATAAAGTCTTAAGTAATCACTGCCCATTATTATTAAATGCTGCCTCCTTGTAATCTTAATCGCTGCTGTATATTTTAATCTGGATCATAATCATTGCCCCTTGGAAAGGCCAAAGATGTAGTGTAATGTGATTCTGCCATTTCATTGCAATATCGTTCATGTGCTCTCATTTACGGCATTTATTTTCTATATTTTAGTTATCTCACTAATCTAATGTACAAAGGGATATAACATTTGGTATCAAAGCTTCTTCGAGGACCATTGTCTATTGCAACTTACTCTATTTCTGGCCGCCTACAACTGTCCATTGAATGCTGCTCTCATCTTGCTCTCTTGGGATTTTGTGATCAAAAATTGGTTACAGAAGTAAAAGCACTAAGCATCCTACCTAAAATTTGCCTTTTTTTCCTCCTAGTAATTATTTTTGTTTTTAGGTTGTAAACCTTGTGCCAAGTGTTTTAAAATATCAGGAGTTGTCATTATTGGCTAAGCTAGATTCTCCACAAAGGGTCTAGTGAACTGTGGAGGGTTTATACTCCAATACATAGGCCTTAGACAACCTGTGCACATCGAAAGACCCCTTAGTTTATTTTACAAAACCTAGCCTTAAGAAGCCATCCGCCACTTGACCCCTATGATGCACTCGAAAGCAGCTAGCTCCAAGAAGTTACTCACACCATTTTTGACCTATTGCAGATCAAAATACTTGTAGGCTCACAAACCAAACACTCCTTTAGAAATCTTCCTTTTACCCTTGTGTTTTCCCGCCCTAGCTTTTAGAGTTGGCGAGCTACACAACCACTAGACTTTGCTTGCAACTTTGGCACAATACAAATTTCAATGGTACAATGATATATGGAGGTATCTTTCTACGCAACATTAGATTCGCACAAGCAAAAAGGGGCACAATTTGAACAGCACACAACTTTCAAACCAGATGCCAAATGCAAAATTCAACTGCAAAGTTAGCCTATAGCAATCTCAAGTCACAAAAAACCCTAGGATTTTAAAAAAAAATCTAGTGCATTTATTTTCCTTATCCAATTGATTTTCCCATTACAATCATTTCCTTGAGCAAATCATTTTATAACTCCAATCGACTTTTTTTGGAACCCAAACCTCTCTTCTCATGCTTGTGACCACACGCTACAACACCCACAATATGGAGCAAAAGTTGTCAACTTAATAGCCAAATCTTTGGGCTAGGAACTAGAGTCCATGGTATCAAAGTCCAAAATGAATGCTCCTTTAAGAATAGTACTTTAATTGGCTCTATGCCACAAGGCCTTGAATTGGAGTTTCCTAGATTTTATGGCATCAACCCTACCAATTAGCTTTATAGAGCAAAGCAATATTTTAATCTCCACATTACTTATATGGTAAACAAAGTCCCTATTGCTTCCTTCCACTTGGAAAGAGAAGCAATCCAAGGGTATAGGTGGTGTCAAAAACCCCATGATGAACCTGATTGAGAAACATTTTTCAAACAATTGCCAACTCAATTTGACCTTGGCACATGAGGATTTTACTAGAGCCCTCACCAAACTTTGACAAACAAGAATAGTTCGTGAATATTTTACAATTTTTGAGAAATTAGCTAATCACACACACTCAAGGCTTATTGGACACCTTCATGAGTAGCTTCATAAGTAGCCTTAAGGATCGAATCCATGCTAAGGACAAAATATTCAAACCTAACACCATGATGGAAGCTTTGTGATTGGTCAAGTTAGCAAATGATAAACTCACTACTCGATGTTGTTTTGCAAATCTAACCCCATTTGAAAATAGTACACCACATTGCAATCTTCCAAGCACATCTCCAAAAACAACTCCCATTATGCACCTTATTGAGGCAAAAATTTAAGCTCAACGAGAAAGGGGTTATGCTACAACTATGATGAAAAAGTTCACTCAAAGCCATAAATGTGTGGAACAAAAACTATATCTACTAGATGTTGAGTCACCTTTCAAAGAAAAGGATTGAGAAGATGCTCAGGAAACCCAACAGGAAGAACTAACAACCACTAACCCACTCCAATGGACTCCATCCTAAAAATCTCTATACACACCTTGGCGTGTAATGTCCCCATTTCTAATGTCCTCTTTCGGATTAGTCAGATTCAAATACACTTACTATTTTTAGTAAGTGCTATTTCTAGCAGGGGGTCTAGCTCTGAGCTTCAGTCTTCAGTGAGCCCTTTAGGCATCTCAGTTTCTCTTTGATTTGAGTCTTTGGCACTACTTACTATTTTTAGTTCTTTCTAAAAATAGTAAGTCATTCAAGTATTTAAATATTTGATTTCCCCTTCAAAAATTGGTTTATTATAAAGTAACTTTATATTTTAATGTTGAGGGTCAAAGGGGACATGAAAAGTACCATGGGCGCCTAGTCAATGACTTGAAGTTATTTTTAAAGCAACGGAAATGTTTTAGTATGCTGAATAAGAGATGGGCACCCAAGGCAAGGAATGAGGCAAAAATTAAAATAAAGCTAACTTAAATTAAAACAAAAGCAAATATTGAAAAGGGTGTTAGTTTTTGAGAGGTTTAGGGTTTTAGCAATGTTGGTTGCCCTAATTTGCTACTGAGACTTTATATTCCCATTCGGAGGCTTCATTTGTTATGGATGTTTTGGCTGCTTATTGAGATGTTGCTGGTTTTTCGCCAGAAGGTCAGATAAACGGAGTTGAGGACGAAAATCCTCGATATCTAAGGCTGGTTTCAGCAGTGCAAGACCTGCCCTAGCTGGTAGAAGGGTGATTTCATCTAGAAATCACATTTGTGCTTCAACTTACAGATTTCCATCATTTCAAAATGAAGATCTTTCAGCATTTTTGAAATGTTACAGCTTGGTTTTGGCTTGTATTTTGCATATTCTCAGTGGGTGTGGATTTCTTGGTGGTTTTGGTGAGTTTTTAGCTATTTATGGGCATTTCACCTTTGGACCTGAACCTGGTTATCAACTCACTCCTCCAAAATGGTTTAGTTTTTCAAAATGGTTATTGCATTAGATGATGTTGATGTATCATGACAGTGTCGGTCATATATCCAGCCCAGATCGCACATAAAAGAACAATTAAATTATAGCCTATCGGCTATTTAATTGTTGAGATCATCTTAATGATTGGCCACGTCCTTTGATAAATAATAGTTAACATTTGTTAAACATTAAATGGCTCGATCCTTGAAGAGGCACGACTTATGAGGAGGCCGACTTGTTGATCAAGGATGCGATTTTATAGAAGAGGCACAACTTTCTATGTTGGCCGACTTGTGTTCTTGAAGGGTCACGTCTCCCTTCCATATTGTATATATAGCCGATGGTTCTCTCATTGTTATCATTCATTCATATATTCATATTTTGTAAGTGCGAGCACTTCTTCAAGGCAGATCGACTTGTGTTAGAGGCTGAGTTTTCATCTGTAGTGTTGGCATAACAACTAACACCTCTGGAGTATAAGTTGGTACGGACAGCTATGCACACTACGCAATGAGTGCTCTTCAAATTAGGAGGGGAAGCTCCCTCATTGTGCTTGACAAAAGTGCTTGAAAAGGGAAAAGTAATCTAAACTATCTCCTGTATTTTTGTCTCAGCTGTAGAGGTACAAGGCTTTCACAAAAACTCTATACGTTGCAGCTAAGTATTTTCTGGTTTCGCAGATCACTAACTACAACTAGGCTAATCTATCCAGTTTCCTCAAGAAAACAGAGCATGAGGAAATGGAGCAAGGATGACTATCTGACGATAAACAAGTATAGATTCTCAACTTGAAGGCAAGGTGGCACATCTATCAGCTCAATCTAAACCAGTTTATTATTCACAAAACACCATACGATAAACAAGAACAGATTCTCAACTTCAAGGCAAGGTGGCACATCTATCAGCTCAATCTGAACAAGTTTATTGAACACAAAACATAATCGATCTAAGGAAAGAATTCACCATCATAATTGCATGAAACCCAAGTGGCATAACAATTCATCATAACAGTAAATACACATGAATAGATACAGCATATATTCCTCTCTCGTGCAAAATTTATGTACAAATGCGCAAAAGCTCTTATTTATAGACATCAAAAGGTGTAGGGAACCCTAAAATCATCTTGAGTCAACTACAGTCTTGCAATGCATGCAAGATTTATTGCTAAACCCTAATAAAGGAAACTATACAGTTAACTGGAAAATTACCATCAATTAACCGAAACATCTAGTCTAAATGGACAAGGTGCAAGCACGCACGTCCTTACTTAAAGCAAAGTTAACTAGATGCTACCTTCAGTTAGCTGGAAACCCTAACCCTAACTCCTGTAAAGATAATCCCAAGGCAGAGATAAGCATGTATGAAGTCAGCAAGTGAACTTAAGATTGAAAGTCGAGTTAACTGCTACTCATGACTCTACCCTTGAAACTAACTGCAGGTCCCAACTGGCAAATCACTCAAAGTCATCTTGGTTCAACACCTCGTCCAGGAACTCATCAATCACTCTGTCTTCTGGCACTTTGATGCTGTCCAAAGCAATAATCTGTTTCTTCAACTCCTTGTCACTTTCCCTGATTGTATGCACGCATTCTCTGACATCCTCAGTTGCCTTCTTGAAACTAGCTGAAATCACTATAATATTCTCCAAATTAGCCGCCACAGGATCTCCCTCAAGGCTATCACGAATCAGCTTTTCGAACTCAGCTTGTGCTATGTCCAATTCAATATACGTGCCATCCTCAAGAAGATAATGACACGGAATCTGAACAACAAAACCACTAACAAGTGCAAGCGCTCCAACAACATTATCTTTCAGTGAAAACAACTTGGTAGAGACCTTTTCACAAATCTCCATTTCAAAAAGGTGTTGCTCCCTCCAAGTGAAAACCTTCTCTCGATCTTCTTCAAGCTCCAAAGCATCATATGCAACAGACAACTGAGAAACAAGAACTTGATCCTTGGCTAAACTCTCTGCAATTGAAATCTTGAGCAACTGAACGCCTTGATGAAGTTTATGTGCATCACTCCTCAACTGATACAAATTTGTAAGAAGATGTCGACCTGTAACAATTAAATTCTCAATCCAGCTATCCAGAAGTCTGCCATGACTGACTAACTGATCTAATTTTTGTTGTTCTGCAGGTGTACTCTGAGGAAGAACAAGCGCTCTACTCAAATTTCCATGAACAAGATCAGAGATATATTGACGAAGTTGACTGTTTTCAGCCTTAAGCAGTGCCTTATCCTCTCCATCCTTCGTGATGCGTTCTTCAAGATTATTAGTGACAATCTTAAGAAGAGTCGCGTCTCTGTCTCGCGAGTGGTCCTGCCAAGATTTGCCTTAGTGAAAGTAAAGTCACCAACTTCAACTTCATCTAGGCTCTTACCCTCTAGAGCAATAGCAACCTCTATAACAATCTCTGATTCCAGAGTCTTTTCGATATGCACTTGCTTCTTGATTTTGTTGTTCAACCTTCTCTAATAAGGTTCACCGAACTCAGATAAATCAAGGTTATATGAAGGTTCTCGCCTCTATCTCCCCAAAGATCTCTCAAGCCAACAAGACTGAACAATGTTATCAATTCAAGGAGAGACTGTCCCTGATGTATCAACCTGTGTTGTTTGAGTTGTCTCTGATCCTACTCGAACTGGTATCTCAGGCTCTGAATCTATATCAATAGGTTGAACATGTGGCGAACTAGGAGGTGAAACACGAGGCTCAGCCTGAATGACTGTCTCTACTGGAATCTCAGGCACATTCTCAACTTGCTTCTGCTTCCTTTTACCAGTAGTCCTTTTTCCCGTGTTTCCACTGAGTCTAACTCCTTCACGAGGTATCACAATAGCCTTGACCCAAGGCCTTGACCTCAAAGTAGAAGGTAATGAAGAAAAATTCGTTGGCAACTCTGTCACAGGAACTGACTTTCGCCTCTGTTTACTCTCCAAGAACTGCTTGTTGGTCTTGATAACCGATCTAGATATCTCCTCAATAGAAGTATTCTCTTTAGCATACCAATCTGGTGAGCGAAGTGGCTGCCAAGCAATCTAATCTCTGACATATGAATTGAGAAGAACCTCTCCATCATCATCTGATAAACCATCAACATCCTCTAATAGGTAATCAGAAAGATGAGCGATAGTGAGTCTACAATAGTGACGATGACGAACCTCGAATTCATCTTCACGATTAGCCCAAAAATCTTCAAATGTCGGCTTATGTGCAATCCCTCGCTCTAACCTGGCTGCATAATGACCCAAAGGATCATAGGAACGCCTCTCAGTATGAGTTTTGAGTTTGAATCTTTCCATCTCAGTTGACATATGTTTGGCATCTACTGCAGTTTTGCATGTGAAAATACCCAATCCGAACGGAAAAGTAGCCGCAGTCTTATGACGATTACGAAGAAAGGAATGAACGTGTTGCATCTATCTGAGAAACTCCATGAAGATAAGGCTATCTGAAGGGTAAACTCCATGAAGATAAGCCTATCTGAAGGGTACCTTGGCAACATCAGAGGCTCTCCAATATATCCATAAACCCGAATGTATGTGAAAGTAGGGAATTAGATAAACCAATCCGCCCAAGTCTCCATCGCTGATTTTGCTTCAGCAAAAATCCGAATGTGCATTTCGTTATCAAGATCTCTGACTGTCCTCATGGAGAAATGATCATTCACTACTCGAAAATCCTATTTAGACTTAGAAAACTCCAACTGAGAATAATACTCGTGAACACGTTGAACGTGCCATTAGTTTTTAAGTGCCTATAGCTGCCTTGGAATGCAACTAAGTAGACCAAGTAGGATATCATATGAAACTCATGAAACCTGAGAAAATCATAAATTTGCTGATGTAGGCAATCACTAATCAGCATAGCCCAATCAAAATGTTTTGTGCCATCAAGGATCCTGGAAATAAGGTAAAACATCCATGGTCGGAAAGTGCTAGCATCCTCTTGACCTGTAACTCGATTGAGCAAAGTTATTAAAACAGCAATCTTGTCCTTGAATTCACCACGACCAACCTTCTTAGGCATGTTAGTCTTTTGAACTTTCAACCATCTCTAAGCCACCTTTCTCTGTGAACGTTCTTGATCTCCATCCCATATCTTCTCATAGGCCTCAATAACCACAGTGAAATTATCTAAACGAGGAGGAATAGCAAAACATTTCTCTACATTCTTCGGCTTGAGACTGTAGATAATCCTCCCATCAACTGATCTAATTTGTCGAGAAAATGATTCATAATGCTTGATACAAGCAAGAACAAACTCAAGATCAAAAGTGGTGACAAGAATAGATGTCACTGCAAGCAAACCGGAACGTTCAAGATTTCTCAATGAATTGCTGCTCACACCCTCCAAACTGCTCAAGGTAACCACTGGATAAACATGACTCAAGTCTGTGTCTGAAGTTTTGGTAAAATCATGTATAAGAACCGATTTGGTTCTATAATCAATGAGATTGAACTGCATTTTGAAAATGACAACTTTTGATTGTAAAGTCGAATATACTTGGACAACTTTCTGAAAAAGCTGAAAATCTCTGGACAAGGCTAAAAATAGCCTATGGCGGGAAAAAATTTCGAAATTTTTCTGAAACGTCGGTTTTATGCAGAATCAAATTCTAAGACAACCCAGATAGCTCAATTCGCGAAAAAATGTGTTTTAGGCCCACATGCAAAGAGATTCTCGGAAAAGAGCATAGAGCTTCAGAATGAAGACTATGAGGCAATTTTCTCGAAAAAATCTAAGACATGGGTTTTGCTGCTGATGCTGAAGTATGCGAACCCAAATGATCAAACTCTGAAAATAAGCCGAATTTCTTTGACATGCGAAGAAAGTACCTAAGATGAGAAATAGAAGAAATAAGATAGAAGAAAGAAGGTTTTATTTGCTCTGCTTCTATAGAATTCGCCTATCTCTATTTTGGATTTGATGAAACCTGCATGCAAACTGAAAACAAAGTCTGGAATATTCTTCTTCTAAATAAACTGAATCCGTTGCTACAAAGAACGCTGAAATCTGACACCTGTAGCACCTTCAAATTGCTGCTTGCTCAAGAAGAATGTATTTCTCTAAGCTTTTGATGAAGAATAATGGACGCCTAACCTTGAATAAATAGACTTTCATTACCAAAATTCATAGCAAACGCATGCAACCTTTAAAAATGGCACTTGAATTATGATTGGACCTCAAAAACCTACGCCTGGCCAATGATTGGCTTTCAATTATGTTAACTAAAGACCATGGTAGCCGGGAGACGCGTCCCGACCCCAGGAACGCTCTTGGAGACTGGTGCGCAAATCCGAGATTGGTACCGTCTCCTGAAACGTTTCCAAGCGAGTGGAGACTTTGTAAAAGTTTCCTGGCGTCTCCTGCAGTCTCCCGCTCCCAAAATGGCGTCTCTCGTCAAAAAAACATAATTTTTTTAACAATAAAAATTAAATTTTACACTATCGCGGTAGTCAAAGTCGCGATTTCTATTTAGCATGAAAAACATTAAAAACTCAGGTGTAAAACTTTGGTTAAAAGTTAAAAATTCCCTTCATCGCGATTTTATTTTTTATCCATACTCAACGCTCGCGCATACTCAGCTGTTGCGATTTTTGTGAGGGAGGAGCTCAGCCGTTGCGATTTTTGTGAGGGAGGAGCCGGAACTTCTTGCTCAGAGCCTGCAATTTCTTGTTGCCTGTTGGAGCCGCCACTACTAGACGCTAGACTCCTGAAAATCGTGATTTGCATCTCTACGCCAAGCATTTTAAAATTTATATTTATTGGTTATTATTTTAATTTGTTTAATAGGTTAAAATTTTATATTTATAATTTTATTAATTTAGTATTACAATATAATTTTATTAATTAGGATTTTCTATATTATTATTGTTTGCTATTTTTAATTTTAATTTGTTTAATAGTTTTTAAAATTTTAGATTTATAATTATAATTTTATTAATTTAGTATCGCAGTATAATTTTATTAATTCAGATTTTCTATATATTATTAATTTTTATATTAAAAAAAAATGCCGTCTCCAAGTACCCCCGTCTCCTATTTTCAAAAACGCTGCATCAGTACCGCAGCTCCCGTACCAGTACAAGACCACTCCGCAACTATGCTAAAGACTAAATGGCCTAAATAAAGCACCATGCTTTAAGACTAAAGTCGCCATATTAAGACTTCAATTGCAAAATCCACTAAAGCACCATGCGAATTAAACTTCAATTGACAATTCATATTGAATTCGCCATACTTCAAAATTTATGCTTTAGGAACTAAGGCGTCACCCTTAAAGACTGAAGTTAAAATATATAATGAAGTGCCAACTTCACAAAATCTTCACAAAACTTTAACTAATGCGCCATGCATTCAAACTCAAGTTGACTCTTGGCATGCACTTAAGTTAAGTGGACATGCAAACTAGTTAACTCAACATGCAAAGTCAGTTAACTGGACATGCAAACTAGTTAACTCAACATGTAGAACTGAAAGAACACTCAACATGCCAAAATGTGAACTGGAGATGACAACCCAGAAATCGTTCTGTCTAATTGGAAGTCAAAATTCATATATTCAAAATTCATCTTTAAGGCGCACATGTGGTTTTGAAAAACCATCTTTGACTTTAGGCGTTTTTCTCCAGACTTAGCCATTTTTGATGAAAACTGAAATTTAAACATCTTTTAGGACCTCTGTTCATCCCCTGACACTGGCTCACTGACTTCACCGATTGGCTGGCTGACAGGTGCATCGCAAAGCAGGACAAAAACTGATCAAAAGATACCTTGAGAATGAATATCATAAAACTAAGATCTGAAGGGTCAAAAATCCAAGCGCCATTTTCAAAAGCTGCTCTTTTTCTCAGACTTAGTCAAATTTTTTCATCTCCATGTCGTACGAAGGGAAAAACAAATCCTCCATAACTTTTGACTGACCAAGTTTCAGGACTGGCTCATTGGCTCACTGCGGAGTTGACCTTATTCCACATGACAGCTGCAAAGGCACATTTCTCCAGAAAACATCATCTGAGGGGTGAAAATCAAGGGCGCCTTTTCAAAAAGGTGCTCTTTTTCCTCTAGACTTAGCCATTTCTGGAACTGACCAAAATAACACAAACTCTAACTGCAGGCTGTCGAGTCATCTTTTGATTTGACGGAGACAGGCAACAGAAAGCTAAATGTAACACGGACAAACTGCATATCTGAGATCATCAAAAAGAAGGCATGAAGGGCTTCAAAAGCTCAGGCGCCTTTTTGAAAATGTGCTCTTTTGTTTTTTCCTTGATATTTTGACCAAGATCTGACCCCATGTTTGACCTCCGGTTCAGGGAATCCAGCAACTCAGATTCACCTACTGATGGATGCGTCGCGAAGCCTAAACAGACGTGAAACAAACATCTCATGTGGCATTTAGTCAAAAATCTTCATTTGACACCTCAAAAAGATGGGCACCTTTCTCAAAAGCTGCTCTTTTTCTCAGTGTTAGCCAATTTTGTCGTTCCTCTCGTTTTGCGCTATATCTTTCGTAACTTGCACAAAACAGGTCCGTTTGATAAGCTTAATAGCCCATTGCGAAGCTGACGTAATGCCGGACAAATGCCTATTGGAGGTGACAAACCCTAAAAACAAGATCTGAGCCCCTAAAAGATAAGGCGCCTTTTTTGAAAATATGCTCCCCTCTCCAGAGAGAATTTTGATGATTTTCCTTCAGATTTACACTTTTCTTGAAATTCCTCAGTAACAGACTGACACAAAACTAACACAAGCTCCATATTTCAAAAGCCCAAAAATGACCTTCTGACATCACTTTAACAAATTTAAAACTATATTTAGCAAAATGCCTTAGTGAAGCAAAAAATTTGATTTGGGTACAACATGTAGATTGCAGCATATTGTATCTGTAGTTGCATTAGATTGTGGTGCATGTTATAGGCCTTCATATCAGCCTCTATTGTAAAGGAAACTCTATTGGTGATTCAATATATAAGTGATATATTGTTGCTGGGTTTTTCTCCCTCAAGTGGAGGGTTTTCCCAGGGTATCTGTTGTGTTATTGTATTGAATTTGAATTAATTTTCTATGTTTTACATCTGATCATAAAACTAACATGGTATCAGAGTGGGTTTGAAGAAGATCTTGATCAGATTTTGTATTACAGCGATACTTTTTATTCTCTATCTCATCGTTGATTACTTCTATCTCTTCGTCAAGATGGTGAACGGTCTCAAGGTTGAGGACAAACTTGAGGGAGCATCAAATTACACATCTTGGAGATTCGGAATTATGCTCACCTTGGAGGAAAATGAATTGACTGAGTTCGTGGAGATCAAAATCCCCGAGCCTACAGATGAGGAAGAGAAGGTTCAATGGAAAAAAAAAGATATCAAGGCAAAGAAGATGTTAGTTGATTTCGTGAAGGATCATATTGTTCCTATTGTCTCAAAGTTGAAGACAGCGAGAGAGATGTTTAAAACTTTGGAGGAGATGTATGAGATCAACAACACAAGCTGGGCACTTGCACTGAAGCAACAACTTCATCATGTTAAGATGGCAGAAGGAGAATCTGTCATTGCTTAATTCATGAAGATTTCCGAATTGAGAGATCAGCTCTCTACCATTGGTCATATTGTTGATGTCAAGGATTTGACCATGTTAGCTCTTAATGGTCTTCCTTCATCTTGGTTGTCTTACATTCAAGGAATCAGTGCAAGATCGAAACTTCCCGAGTTTGATCGTTTGAGGGCAGATTATATTCAAGAAGAGTCTAGGTTGGCTGCGAGAGGTATTGGTCAAAGCTCTACAAATGAAGACATTCATGTTCTTTCTGCTCAATCCTCAAAGAAGGAAAAGGTGAAAAGAAAGGATATTTCAAGAGGAATAGAGATAAAAGAGCTGATGGTGCTCCCACATTCAAGAAAAAGTGGGACCTCTACAAAGTCCAATGTTTTCGTTGTGACAAGTTTGGTCATTATGCAAAGGATTGCCCCACCAGGCCTAATCAACATGCTTCATTTGCGGATGTGGATGATATCTCTCCTCAAAAGGATTCTAGGGAATTTTTATTCTAAGCCATGGGCCTATGATCAAGCCGTGAAGGTTGTGTGCTGATCTGTACGCAAGAGCGGCGTATCTTACTATGTCCAGTATTTGCATCCATCAAAATATTTAAAGAGATAAGTATTCTTTGTTATATCATTTAGTTGGATCTTGTAATTAGTAAAGAGAGATAGTGGTTTCTCTTGAACTGCGTTCACTAGCATAAGATCCTTTGAAAATTTCATTTATTGCAAGTTATTTCATGCTCGTTGTGAAGATTTCTATAGTGTTCCACCACTCTGCTGATTTGTACCACTGTGTTTGTAGGTCTGATTTTTTGTTTGTTTTTTGTATTATGTCTTTGTGTTTTGAGTTTACTTGCGAAGAATGCTAAATAAGAACTAAAGAGCATGTACATGAAGTAAAAACTTCTAACAAACTAATCTATTGAGATACATCAAGTAAAGACTCATTTTAGAAGCCAAATACAATTTCTTCATTACATAATAGGATGCATACAACATATAGTTTACATCAGATTTAAAGCTAAATATATCTTCTACTAAACTTTAACTTACAGCCTTATAGCTCTGTGAATAGTAACTTGCTACAGTACCAAACCCCAAATAAGTGCTTACAACTTTCGATATTCAAGCTTCTCCTGCCATAAACCAAAATGGGAAGCTTCCTAGGGCTAGGGCGCCCCCTTTAGGTAAGATTGCAGCCTTTTAGAAGAGGTGTTTCTTTTTCTTGTTGATGATGAAACCCTTTTGAATGGGACGATGGCTGTAGCTGCATAAATCAGCCCAAAACCCCTCCAAATGTGAACAGCTTCTTTTAAATGGAAGATGGAGTCTATGGCAGCAATCTTTACTCAGAAAAACTTCTCTTAACTTCACCAACAGCTCCTAATGTCACCAAAAACTTGCATACAATCTCAGACAAGCAACCTTAAGGTGGTATTTCACACCCTCAAGCAGCTCATGAACAAAAACACAAGCCCCCTCCAGGCTCACCCACTGCAAAAATCAGGAAACCCTAGTCTCCCTCTTCCCCAAGCTCCAGGCTCACAAGCCAAAACAAGAAAAAATAACTCAAGCATAAGGGGTCGAACTTCTCTTCATTCCTTTTATAATTTTACATTGAAATTACTATTCATAAAGTGAACACTATTCACTTAAGTTATGACCTTTTTCCACTTTATGAATGAATAGTAACTGAAAAATATAAAGTGAACCCTTTATTTAAAAGACACATGGTCCCTAGGCCAAAGAAGATGAAATAAAAGGTGAGTATCATAAATTTAAGCACAGTTATCCTGTCAAATGCAACAATTCACACCGTCCATACACCAGTTATCAACACTGCCATTTAACGACCAAGTGCACATCCAAGTGACCCTCTACCCAGAACCATTAGCCTACAAGGGTCGACGTGATAGGCTAATCCCTTGATTCTCGGAAGGTTAGTTAGAAGGGGACATTACAATTTTTGAATGTCTCTGAAATAAAAAGAGAATTGCAATTTTGATGGTGATTAGTTGGTCACATCGATATCATTCTCTAATGCATGAACTGTGTTAGAGCCTTGAACTCTTTGAGAGAGTTAGTTCTACATGCTAACTGCATAATGCATTCAAGAAATTTGTAGTTGTGTAGATTGTCTTTTTGTTGTGCTAAGTTTGGCACTCTCGAGAAGAGTAAAAAATGGAAGAAAGAGTTATATCAAAATTCAATAAAGATAAGTTTTTTTTATCCCTTCATTCTGTTCTTTTGATATATTTCTCTTATAGGTTGATTTATTTATTTATGTTTTAATATTGTTCAGAAATTATTACGTATTCATGCTATAACTTGAAATAGTAAACTTTGTATGATTTAGCCTTGACATTTCCTTGGATAGTTATAAACTGTTAGTAATCTCTCTCTAGGAATACTTCCAGGACGGATCAAGGAGCAAGAGGGTGATGGGAGATTGCTTAGAGAGGAAAAGCTTGAGGCATCCAGTGAGGAATTCATGCCGACTGGAGACATGATCAAGCATGGAGTCACAACTTGCAGCCATGGGATTGAGTTGGTGGCTAGAGGGAGTTCACTTCCAAAAGTCTTCTTTGCAATCTCTAAAGCAAGGATCAAGAGGGAGTTTTGTGACTCACTGAGAAGAAGTGAAGGTTGCAGTGTTGCAAGGCCAAGTGTTAAATCCTTGAAAGACCTCTCCAGCTGATGAGATCAGAATTGCACAAGATAGTCATCTGGATTTGATATTGCTAGCTCCGCAAACCTATTCAGAATAGAGTGATTTGCAATGAGGTCGAGTTGGTCTACCCTGAACTCTCTACAGTACCAGAGGTGTGCACTGGAAAACATTTATCTAAGGCAAGTGTTACAGGCAATCTTGGACGAAGAGGTCAGAAGGTTGATGCAAGTACTTGAAGATTCAGAGGGAGCCTACTGAACCTAAAGAAGATGGAAGTATACTATTGAGATTTGGTATGATGGATTGCAAATCCATGTCTACGCCTATGGAGACCAACCTACATAAGTTGAAGGAGGCTGCAGCTAGTTCAAACTTGGTGGATCCCTCAATGTATAGGAAATTGATTGGATCCTTAATGTATCTAGTCAACACTAGACCAGATATCTGCTATGCAGTGAGTGCACTTAGTCAGTTCATGTGTGAACCGAGGCAGATACATCTTGTTGCAGCAAAACATATCCTGAGATACTTGCGTGGCATAGTTGGATATGGATTGAGATATTCTTCAGGTGTGAATTTGGAGTTGCATGGCTATCTTGATTCTGATTGGGCAGGGTGTGTCATTGATCGGAAGAGCACCTCTAGATGTTGCTTCAAGTTGGGATCTGCTATGATTTCTTGGTGCAGCAAGAAGCAATCATCTGTAGCATTGAGTACAGCAGAGGCAAAGTATATTGCAACTTGTGTGGCAACTCGGGAAGCAGTGTGGCTTCGTAAGCTCCTTGCAAAATTGATTTGGACAATCAATGGAGCCTACTATCATTCATTGTGATAACTAGAGCTGTGTGAAGCTTTCTGTCAATCTTGTGTTCCATGAAAGAACTAAGCATGTAGAGATCAAATACCATTATATCAGAGATATGGTATTGAGGAAAGCTATACAGTTGAAGTATATCAGCACTGATGAGTAGACAGCAGACATTCTCACCAAGCCTCTCTCCAGAATAAAGTTTGTGTACTTTCAAGATAAGCTTGGTATGGTGGAGAATACAGCCTTAACTGAGGAGTCTCAGTATCAGTGATCCTCTTTAAAGAGTTCTTCTCTATGAGAGAAGTTTGAGGTGAAATCCCTTGTTAATGCATTCTTCTCTGCAAGAGAAGCTTGAGGTGAAAGTCCTTGTTCCACCCTCTGGGAGAGCCATGGTGGATGTCATGTGTGTGACTCCATGATAGCATCACGTGAGAGAAACCGTGATGATTTTCTTGTACTTGTGTTTCACCCTCTGGGAGAGCCATGGTGAAAGTCATGTTGAGGTGACAACATCACGCAAGTGATGAACACTTGTACATACCATACATGGTTGTAGCCATTATGATTGATATCATGTTGAGGTGATATCTAATATCATGATGAGGTGATATCTTTCTTTTCCACATATGGTTGTAGCCATTGTGGTAGACATCATGATGAGGTGATATGTCTTGTGCAGCTAGAAGTATACTCCCTAGCTGAGAGGGAGTGTTGATGTATCATGACAGCGTCGGTCATATATCCAGCCCAGATCGCACATAAAAGAACAATTAAATTACAGCCTATTGGCTATTTAATTGTTGAGATCATCTTTATGATTGGCCACGTCCTTTGATAAATAATAGTTAACATTTGTTAAACATCAAATGGCTCGATCCTTGAAGAGGCACGACTTATGAGGAGGCCGACTTGTTGATCAATGACGCGATTTTATAGATGAGGCGCATCTTTCTATGTTGACTGACTTGTGTTCTTGAAGGGTCACGTCTCCCTTCTATATTGTATATATAACCGATGGTTCTCTCATTGTTATCATTCATTCATATATTCATATTTTGTAAGTGCGAGTACTTCTTCCAGGCAGATCAACTTGTGTTAGAGGCTGAGTTTTCATTTGTAGATTGCAGCATAATGTATCCATAGTTGCATCAGATTGTGGTGCATGTTATAGGCCTTCATATCGGCCTCTATTGTAAAGGAGACTCTATTGGTGATTCAATATATAAGTGATATATTGTTGCTGGGTTTTTCTCCCTCAAGTGGAGGGTTTTCCCAGGGTATCTGCTGTGTTATTGTGTTGAATTTGAATTAATTTTCTATGCTTTACATCTGATCATAAAACTAACAGATGAAAGCTCTTTCCAACATATTTCCAGCAAGTACAAGTTTGTATTTTTTGAAGAAGATTCAGAATTTATTTGCTAAGTCAACCCCCAGCTGCCAGTGCCCCTTTCTGGTTGATTATCTCTTACCTGGTCACCATTTTGGTGAGGGATTATCTGTCATTTGGGAGCTTTGGAGGACATCTTTGGCCCAGTAACGCATCAAGCTTAAGGACCTCATTTACATGTGTGCTGGTCGTGTCTATGAAGAGGTTACATACTGCTGCTAAGGAGTTTATCCCAGGTCTGAGTTTCTTGTATTTGAGATTGAAACTGAGTGTAATAAACGGTTAATTTCTGGCATTAAAATCTGGTTATTGAAAGCTCTGAATGTTTATCAATCTTAGTGCTTGTTCCTAATTATAGTTCACTGCAATTTCTATACTTTATGCAAGCTCTATGCATGATTGGTACTTGAAACTCAATGCAAAACACCTCATAAAACACAAACAGTGAGTGGAGAAATATCTATTCATTCACATGATGAAACTATGAATAACACATGAAAATACAAAGGCAAACACACTCAGAAAATTATAACAGCAGTGGTGAAGTTTTCAAAAAAATATATATTTGGGGTCTTATATTACATGACGTGAGTAACCACCCCTTAAACTATGAAAGTCAAAGGGTGTTTCAAGCAAATCCCTCACTATTCTCATGGACTTAAGATTATAGTGGATGATTATAACCTCAACCTGGATATGTCTATCTTATCTTAGGTGGATACAATGTAGTTCTTGGAGCTCAATTGCTATGTACACTTGGCCCAATCTTGCGGTATGCCTTTGAACTTTGGATGTAGTCCTTTGATAATAGGTATAAATACACATTCAAGAGCCTCACTCCTTGGTCTACTAGTATTATCAGTTCACATCAAATGGAGCTCCTTAAGAAAGGCTCCATAGAGTCATTGCACAACTATGTTCATTTCAATTCAATCATCTTCAAATTCCAACACAACTAACAATTTGCATCTAATTTTGGACAAGCATGCTACAAAATTTGCCAAACCAACAAGGTTACCACCTCAACATCCTAAGGACCATCGCATTTAGCTCATTATAGGTAGTTTACCCCTAATATTTGGCCCTAAAATTACCCATTGTTGCATAAACAAACATTGAGAAGTTAGTACAAGAACTCCTTAAAGTCGAAGTCCTTCCTCCAAATGCAAACCCCTACTCTTCACATGTTCTCGTCCATAAAAAACATAGGTCCTAGCGACTTTGCATTAATTTGTGGGAGCTCAATAAAATAACAATCAAGGATGAATTTTGCATCCCCAATGGTTGATGAGCTCTATGGTGCCCACTTCTTCTCAATTTATAGTCAAACTATCACCAAAGAAGAGGATATTCTAAAAACAGCTTTTCACACTCATGATGGTCATTATGAGTTTCTTGTCATGCCCTTTGGCCTCACCAATTTACTATCTACATTTCAGAGCTTGATGAATAAAATATTTTTGTCTATTTATTCAAAAGTTCACCTTAGTCTTCTTTGATGATATACTTGTTTACAAATGGAAATAGGAGCACCTCTTACGCCTATACCGAATCCTTCAAATTCTTTCAACTAACCAATTATGTGCCAAACACTTCAAGTGCTCCTTTGGCCAAACTGAAATTGATATCTAGGGCATATTGTTTCAAAGGAAGGAGTTCAAGTGAATCTAGCAAAAATTTAAGCAAAGAAGAATTGGCCTAAACCCAAAACACTAAAGAGCCGTAACAAATTTTTACGCTTCATTGAATATTAATGCAAATTTGTCAAGGACTATGATAAAATTGCGATAAAATTGCAACCCCCTCTACAAAACTGGCATTCAATATACTCAAGTGGGCTATGTGCAACACACCAATTTTTGCTCTATCGAAATTCTCCAAAACCTATCGTTGAAAGTGAAACCTCATGCTATGGATTAGGCATTATTCTCATGCAAGGTGGTCAACCCCTCACCTTCACAAGTAAGGCCCTAACTAGCAAAAATATCGCCTATTCCACTTATGAGAAGGAGCTGCTAGCCATTCTTCACACAATCAATAAATAGCACCCATCCCTTGTCAGAAGACACTTCTACATTAAAATGGACCATCATGGCCTCAAGTATTTTTTGGAACAAGTCTCTTCTCTACAGCAACAAAAGTGGGTCACCAAGCTGCTCGGTTATGATTATAATTACCTAAAAATGAGGATAAGGTAAATGTTGTGGTAAATGCATTCTCATGTCAATTTGAAGACCCCCCAACTATGAGTGAATTATCATTGCCCACCCCTACTTGGGTGAATAAATTATGCCGAGAACATCAATAAGATAGACACATTCAAAAGCTCATTCCTCTAGTGTCTAATCACCCTTCTTTGAATACAAATTACTCTTGGGATGGATCCTATTTGCAATATAAGGCTCGTCTTGTTTTGACTCTCCAATCAACTCTACAATAGAAACTTTTGATTAAGTTCCATGCCTTGCTATCTACTAGTCACTCTTGGTTACCCAAAACATATGAAAGACTCCACAATTTTTTCGGTATGATATGAAAACAGCCATCCAACAATTTGTAGAGGAATGTGAGATCGACCAATGCAATAAAGGTCAAATTATTGTTATCCCAAGCCAACTTCAACCATTGCCCATTTCTATATGAGTGTAAACTAACATTTCAATGGACTTCATTGAAGGTCTACCAAAGTCCATAGGCTGATCAATCATTGTGGTGGTGGTACATTGCCTCTCCAAATATGCCCATTTTTGTGCCCTAGCCCATCCTTATTCTTCCTCCACTATTGCCCATCCTTATATATACCTACATCCATTGTCAGTGATCAGGATGCCATTTTCACAAGTCACTTCTAGCAAAAACTTTTCTAGTGCCATAGTACCTAGCTTAAAATGAGCTCTACATATCACCACCAAACAAATGGCCAAACTAAAATTGTCGATAAGTTCATGGAGACTAGTTTACATTAATTTGCTTCGGATCAAAAATATCATTGAACCAAATGGTTTCCATCGGCTGAATGGTGTAATACCACTTATCACACAACATTGAAAATTACACAATATGAAGTCATGTATGGTTAAACCTCCACCATCTCTCTAGACATAATATCAAGTAGTTCCAAGGTACAAGTAGTGAATTCCACCCTTCGCGCACATGACACCACTCTCAACAACCTCAAGCACAACCAAAATGTAGCACAAGATCGCATTAAGAAATAGGCTAATCAAAACATTTAGAGCGCACTTTCGCCACCAATGACATGGACTTTCTTCCCTTGCAGCCATACAAACAGCTAACCTTGAAGATGAAGGCTCACCAAAAACTTGCACCCAAGTTTTATGGCCCATAGAGAACTTTCTAGAAAATTGATTCAGTCACATGCAAATTGGCATCATTGTCTTCTTCAAAACTCCATCCACTTTTTCATGTCTCTTGCTTGAAGAAGGCTCTTGGCCAATAGGTTCAAACCCAATCTACATAAACCAAGCTGGATAGGATCTATTCTCCTAACACTTGAGTCTATCCTTGACAAGCAATTGTGCCAACTCTAGAATTGCACCATCACCAAGGTCCTAGTCCAATGGCATGGCATGCAACATGAGAACCCCTCTTCCAAATGCAACAATAATTTCCTCAAATCAAGCTTTGAGGACAAAGCTTTTAACAAGGGAGGGCATGTTAAGACCCACAGTCCTAATCATTTGTTTTGTAATAAGTCTTATTAATAAAAGCATTGATTCTTTTGGGTAATACTAGTTTAAATAGAGGGTTTAGACAGAAGTAAATGTATCCATGAATATATTGTATTGAGCATAGCTTAAAGGATGCTGCCCCCTTAAAGAGGCCGGCACTATATTGTAATGTGATTCTGCCATTTCAAGTTTCTCATTTACAGAATTTATTTTATGTGTTTCAGCTATCTGGCTAATCTGATGCAAGAAAGGAAATAACATAGGAGTTTGGAAAAAGTCACA
>VDFB02054882.1:0-24368 GCA_007258455.2 Sequoia sempervirens
ATCCATTGGTAAGTTGTTCATTATATGTGTTTATATTGATTGAATTTGTAAATGTTTATATCATTTTAGCATTTTATATATATATACAATCACTTGATCATGATCATAGTTTATTTGTGTCTATCATTATTACCGCAAAGGTGGAAACCCTAGGGCTGTGATATGGATTATCATGACACAGGAGATGTGGTTTTGCAAGTGGACAAGCATGGGCTACGTGAATATCGAAGATGAAGTTAATGATCTATGGAAGAAGATGATCTGTGCGAGAGAAACATAGTTGAAGATGATGGGTACAAATACATTAATCCATGACACATTTAGTGGCATGGCTGATCATGATGATCGAGATGACTTTGATGATGTTCATGATTTACCTGTACTTGAGAAGGCATACGAGCCCCTTTATGAAGGCCCCCAAACAACTCTTCTCTATGTTGTATTGTTGTTGAACGAAGGTTATGAATGGTTTATCAAACATAGCAATCTCATGGATGTTAAGGTATGTCATATATGCCATCTTTTTCATCTATTTTAATTGTTGTCAGTTTATCACTAGTAAATAAAGGATGAAATATGTACCATTAGTATTCTTTATATTAACAAATTATTTTTTGTTGTAGATTGATTGGTGAATTTTTTTTACCACCATCAAATATTTTACCTCACTCATATCGAGATTTATTTGGCATTATGAAAGATATCAGAATGGAGTATCAAGCAATAGATGCATGCCCCAATGATCATATTATATATCATAAACAACATGAATTTGCAATAGAATGCCCGAAATGTCATATCAGTAGATATCGAATAGATCAACTAACAAAAACGGTGCTCGCAAGCTTCTTTGTTATATTCCCATTATTCCACATATGCAACGATTATTTAGGTGTGAAAGCTTAGTGCAATTTATGGATTACCTTGCACATAATAGAAGTGGAGATGACATTCTTCGAATGTCTACGGATGGTTCTACATTTAGGGACATGGAGGAAAAATGGCCACACTTTAAAGAAAAACCTTGTAATCTCAGGCTCTCATTGGCAGTAGACGGTGTCAATCCATTTGGAGAGTTGAGATCTATTTTCTCAGTGTGGCCAATTTTTGTTATCAACAATAACATTCCTCCATAGATGTCAATAAAGAGGGAGCACATAATGTTGTCACTGATTGTTCCAGGTATTTTTTTACATCAATTTTCTTTAACGTAGTAGTATCTCATTTGTCTTATTTGTTGCATAATGACTTATATTTTTTTCATTCAATAGTCATGTATATTAATTTATATATATTGCAGTAAAATGGTTATAATATTTATGTAATGTTTATGTTCATTCAACTAGGTAAGTACCAAGTTAAAGATATGAATGAATATATCAAGCCTCTTATTGACGAGTTACTAAAGTTATGGAATGGCGTCACTATGTATGACGTCTCTAGACCAATAGGACAAAAACAATTTCAATTCCATGCAATGCTTGTATGGACAATTCATGATGCCCCAGGGCTAACAAATTTTTGTGGTATGTTATAACGTTTGACTGCACTTTAACAATATTTAATTTTATGAAGTAGATATCATGCATGTTTTTTAAATAATCTATTCATTATATATAATTATAAAAATTGACATATTTAATCCAATTATAGATGATCTTGTAGGTCTTCAAACAAAGGGAAAAGTTGCATGTCCAATTTGTGGTCCAAAATGAAATCTCGTCGTTCAACAAGTTTAGGAAAGTAGGTGTTTGATGAGTATAAGCACTTCCTCCATAGAAATCATAAGTATTGAACTATTGAAAAACATCTTTTCAATGGGAAAAAGGAGACTACATCAAAACCACGAAGAATGTCACCTCGCCTATGGAAGTTGGAATTTAATAGAATTAATCGTCAAGGTTATACATCAGATCAAATTGTTTATCTATCATATATGATATGTTTTGAATTTATATTTTTATATTGTGTTGTGTTTACTCATGCTATAATTGACAATGATTGTCGTTGTTAATTTGTTTAACTTATATGCTTCATGAAAGTCGTCAAGGCATTAATGGTCGGCTTCCATAGGGACTGAAAAGTTATCCCAGACAATTTAGTAGGTTGCCCTACTATGAGCAAGCTACAAATTGTGCATTTGTTTGATACAATGCATATCGGAAAGAATATAACAGAAACGTTATGGAAAATATTTGATGGAAGGCATGACAAAGAAAAAATTGTGAAAATTTGTAGTGACATTCAGGAAGCCAATCATGCAATGAAAAATGTCATTCAATTAAATAGTGATGGAGACCAAATTAATATAAGTGCCCTTCCTTGGTTATTAACGGAGCAACAAAGCAATGCTATAAAAGAAGTCATATGAAAAATTCGATTTCCCATAGGATTTGCTGCGAACATAAACAATATAAGAACAAAGAAAGGTGAATTTGGGTCAGGGACGACAACGCATGATTGACATACCTTCATTAAGGTAATTATTCTGGTATATTATATACACTTGTATAATGCATGTACTTTTTAGTGTATTATGTTTACTACTTTTGGAAAAATAATGAAGATATCATTTTATAATTGTTGCAGCATGTTCTACTTCTATCTCTCCCACACAACTTTGACAACAATGTCAAGCAAGTTATATATGATCTTGAAAAATACACGAGGTAAGTAGCGATATTTGTTCAATTTGTTGTATAGATCTTATAATTGCCATTTGTTTTATTTCTTATGTAATATACTGTATATTTTTGTTAAATCTCATTAATATATTTGCGCCTCGAATCACTTGTAGATGGTTGTCATCTAAAGAAATCCATAAAGAAGATATAAATTATTGGAAGAGAAAAATTCCTTGTCTAATGTGTGAAATGAAAAAGTGTCTACCTTCGACATTTTTCAATGCACAAGAACACTACCTCATACATCAGGTTGAGGAGATTGAATTGTGTGGACCTATACACACAAGGTCAATGTGGATGGTTGAGAGGCACTTGAAATTTTTTAAGGCTTTGGTTAGACAAAGAGCACATCCTAAGGGTTCTATGGTATACCAGACCATGGTGTACATTATTGAATATCTTTCTAAGTTTGCAACAAAGATCCATGTAGATCACATTTGGGATCCCAAATCCATTAACAAATTCAAAGGGCAGTACCTGATGGGGAAAGGTAGATTGAGGAAAGTGAGAGGTAAGTATAAGATGGTCATGGAGATTAATTGGAATACATTTTACATATGGTTTTTATGTATATTGTACTTATTAAATTATTAATCTTCAATATGCATCAAGTATAAATTAAGGTCGTATATCGTGGTATTTAACTAATTATATGTCGTTTGTGAATTTCAATTTTTTTTATATAGTTGGCCAAGAGTGGGATGCACTTCATTTGTACATTGCAAACAATCTTGATTGGATGACGGTATGGATTGAACGATGTCAACAATTTGGTCGCGCATTAACATGGGAAGGTGTGGCTTCATTGGTTAAAGAAGTTCATTGTAATGGAGATTCCAATGTTACACAAAGGGAAATTGATTTAGCATATGGTTTAAGAGATAAATAGGTACGTATAAATATATTAATCACCCATATTATTTATTATTTTCATATATATATGTTGAGATTGTTTTTTTTTGCATACATTCGACCAAAAATAAATATGTTTATCAACTGGCAATATTGCAATAATTTTTACATGTTTGACATATTGCAGGTGAAACACCACAAGGATATGTGGTGCAATGGTCGTAAATTTTGAATCAAAAAGTTGGATGACATGAAGAAAACTTGTGATTTTGGTATAACTGCAGTCTTTCAAGTGACTAATGTTTCATCTAAAATTGACATACATCCAGAAGTCTCAGAAAATCGATACTATGGGAATTTGGATGATATACTTGAGTGTGACTTTAAGTCCTTCAAATTAATTTTGTTCATCATCCTATGGTACAGGCTACGATTGAATGAAAATGATCCTGAGAAAACTGTTATTGAACATGATAATGGATTTACCATGGTTAATACAAGGTCGATCGAGCTAGCTGGAAATGAGCCCTATGTTCTTCCAAGCCAATGTGAGCAGCTATTTTACTCAGAGGTTCCAGGTAAACCAGGTTGGTCATTTGTTGTTAGACATAATCCAAGAGGAAGGTCGGTAAAGTATAATGTGGTGGAAGAAGAAGATACCGAAGATGTAGAAGATGATGTAGATGATGATCAGGATCAACAATTAGTTGATGATGTCCTTGACAAAGATGTCGAAGAGGAGGAACTAGATCATGATGATGTAGGAGTTAATGTTCATGAAGATGATATCCATGTAGATGATGACATTATCGAAACTTATATCAATGACGTCCGATGATGATGATATGACCAATCCTTACAATGTCGAATCTGGATCGGATGATACAGACAAAGAGTTGGATGAAGAAGAAGATCAATGATGTTGAAATGTATGAGTGATGCGATTATATTATCTATTTGATATTAATTTCTTGATAGAATTATATTTGACTTATGTGGTTACGTAATTAATTCATGATGTTTTCAATTTTTATGCCATTACATAATTAATTGAATGATGCACTCTTTAATGTTTGAAAGGTCAAAAAATTAAAACATTTCAATAATGATGTTAACAACTTTGAAATTAGTGTGTTTTATGTTTCATGTGATAATAAAAGATTAAAAAGTGACTTGTAGAGGTGGTTGTTCAGTGGTTGAGTTGTAAAGGCCTTTAAAAGACATAAAGTGATCATTGTAATGGTTGTTGATGGTTGAGGATTTAAAATACAAGCTCTTGACATTCGAAACTCTGTGTTTTTCTTCAAAATTTCTATATTTTTCCTATTATGCAGCACTGTACGGTCACATGCAGCCAAATTTTGGTGTGAAATCAATTCCATGTCTTGAAGATATGTGTTAGCTTTGATTTGAATCTAATTTGAGGGCTTAAGGTGTTGATTTGAGTTAGAAAGCTTCATTTCTTTGCATACAACCCAGTTACCCTATTTTTGAGGGTTTTGTAGTCCAAACATGATATAAAGGGGCTGTTACACTTTTTGTAATTACTGTAGCTTATTTAAGAGGTCCCATGGATACTGTTGTAATTGTAGGATGCATGAATAAGGCGTAGGATGCATAAATATGTATGTATGTATGTATTTGTATTTTTAAATGTAAATGTAAATGCAATTACTGGATGCTCTCCTAGAACAATAAATGCAACATATCATTAAGGAAATCTATATTTATGTATATAAATTTGTATTTCTAAATGCAAGTGTAAATGCAAAGAGCATATGGTTTTGTAGTGTTATAGATACAACATATCCATAAATTAATGTAATTGAAATTCTAAAGTCTTCAACACATATAATATGAAATCGATCAAACTATTAAACTACATGAGAAATAAATGAAAACAGTAAATGCATATGTATGTGTATTTGTAAATGTAAGTGTAAAATAAATAAGAATAATGAAAATTATAAAAGAATACAAGGGGAGACCAGTTCCTTATTGGGTATATGGAGTCTAATGAATATCTGCAAATGTGGATTTCAATAATGGCAATAATTCATACTGTTAGGAACATAAATTGTTTACAACTTGTGTAAAAGTGCAAGTGAATACTTGACAAACTCTTCTTGAGATAGAATGGAAATTCTAGTTATGTGATTCTTCTTATTAATCCAACTAACACTTCCCAATTGTTATGATTGATTAAAATATTTTAACCCCTACTTGAGAGAACCGAATAACCAGATCACACATATATAGAAATGTACAATTATAAAATGAGTATAAACTTGTTATATCAATTTAAAAAATAGAGAAGCATCAGAATGGAGACAATCAAATAATTGCATAAATTTAACAAACAGCTGATACCAAAATCTTAATCCATAACTTATATATCTTCATTTACTCCATGTCAAAATACATGCATCTGAGTCTCTGTATATGAAAGCATTTTGCTAGAAATCTATCTACTGAATATCTCCTAACGCCTATATCTATTGCATTACTATGGAACAGATATAAATACATCAAAACTTGGAAGGGACACGTCCCTTCACAAATGTTCTATTTTACTTAACTAATTAAAACAAGAGATTAGGCTCTATTTAGCCATAGTTGAACATTTGATAAATGATCTAGATAATCCTACTGTTCATGAGTATTGACATCTCCTAATGCGTTCCTGGCTGATATTTCCACCTTTATCATCGTTTCGTTGTGCTCATAGCTCTCGTCCAATGTTGAATCCTTCCCTGTAGCATTTTCCAGAATTCCCTACAACATCAATTCACATTCTTCGATCCACTTGGCTTTCTCTTTCAACTTTTCTCCATCTTCAAATAGTGTAGGAAGTCCCATATTCGTAACATCAACCAACCCCTTTGCATCTTCTCGCAGTTCCTCATATTAGTCCTTGTGTCTCTTTATAATTTGGTTACCCATACCAATGGCCACACTGTCAGGAACATCTCTTTCATTTAATTCTCAGAACTTTTCTTCAATCCTTCCATCAAATCTCTTGTGTTCCTGCTCTGTAACATGGTTCTTTGAATATGCTCTCCATAGCTTATTCAACCAAATCGTTAAGTTGGCTTGCCTTTTTTTGATTATTGCAGCGAGTGTATCATATTTACCTTGTGAATATGTATTTGACTCCTCCCAATGATCTTTTACCTCATGTGAGCTTTCACCATGTGATATTAATTTAGGAGGTCCCATTGTGACTCCTAGCATGTCCTTCAAATGATCATTTTCTCTCATGATCCTTTCATTATTCATTTTGTACACTTCCTTTTCTTTTATCAACATTTGTATTTGGGCTTTATTCAGTTTTTCCACGTTAATCCCAATGTCTGCAGTTGCCACATAATCTACCTCTCCAACCTTCAGAGTCATGACATGTCCAAATTCTTTCTCAGTATCAATCACCACTGACTTTCTATAAGGTGGATACAAGGCCCATATCATGAGTGATCCTTCATCCAGGTTATATTTGGATCCAGCATATATTTTTGTCACCCCCTCCAGACTAAGCTTGTGTTTGGCACTATTATCCTTTAAGAAGCTATCAAACACCAATGTAGAATTCAAATCAAGCCTTGGAAAGATCATAACTCCAGCATCCTCTAACATTTTCCTTCCTTTTTCGGGGGTGATATTAGCCATTTCTCTATCCATAGTTAATTTTAAAGTATTTAGTAGCTGCTCCTCATTGCTTGGTGTAATATTATCAACTGTCTCCCTTATCTCCTTAACCTTTTGCTTATACAAGAAAGATCTGAATTCTGAAGAATTCACAAATTCATTGTCTACTACAAATAACCTATATGCCATATGTCTGGTATCTATATCTTGGCTCTCTTCAACACTTGGTTCTCTAGGAGGGCAGTTGTAATCTTGAGTTTTTAATCTGGAAATCCTACTAGGTAGGTCTTGTGGAATATCTTCTCCAGTTTCCTCATCTCCAGAAAAAGGGAACCCTGTATCCAACAACCCTTGGTTGTATTCCTCCACCACTCTCTCTGCTTCCTCTACCTCCAAATTTCTAATCATTTCATCAAACTGATAAGGCACATGTTCATATCATCCAAAGTTTATCCTTTGTTTGGCAGAATTGATATATCCCTCTAGATCAAAACCTTGTCTTGGTAGACCCTTATTCATATTATACTGCATTAATTTTTCAAGGATCAAATCATATCCTTCCTTTACAAGCACAGTAAAATCACCAAAGCACAGAGTACTAGGCATAAATGCCTATTTTCCGAATGAACCAAAATTCATGAAACTAGAAAAATCCGTTTGTCTTACAATTTCCAAATATGCAATCCTATCCAGGACTGTTTTAGGAAAAATGAATGGAGAATCCTCAAAACAAAACACCCTTACCATAGTAGCATCTTCCAAGCAATACTAGTCTCCCCATTTGTGATCAATTGGTCCATTAAAGTCCTTAGGTTTGAGGAAGCATTTTATTTCATCAGACAATAAGTGCGCACAAGGATGACTATAGAATTCATATACTGGCTTTACAAAATATTCTTCAAAATACAGGAAACTAGAATTAGCAAACCTACTATCCCTAATGGTAGTCCACAATTGAATGGGTAACAATTTTCCCTCTTTATCAAACTGTGAAACCTTCAACTTTTGTAGCCAAATCCCTAACTCTTGTCTGAAGTACAATACTATATGCATTAAAAGAGATTAATGCCTAAGGTGCATAATAGGGGATTTATTCTTGATTGCCACCAATGCTAAGTTGAGCTCCTTGGAGACAAATGAAGCATAGTTGAATAACCTAGAATTATGACATTGAATGTCAGCTGCAATTACCATGGGAACAATGGACATATACTCAGGAACTTCCATACCCAACACTTGTCCAACTGAGAAATAGGAATATCTCATATAGGGCTCGAATAAGTCCACATGGAATGGAGGCCCATCGCCATCATCAAGTGGGACAGTTTTACCATCTTGTTTAGTTCTATGTAAGGGCAACCTCCAACCCTTGTAAGTGGTGTCCATTCTCCAAAACTCCTTTTCCAACTCTTCATTCACAATTTTCTCATTACACCACCCTTCCAACTTAAAAATCTCACATATTGAAGCCTCTGATATGTATACGAACAGTTTCCCAGATGGTCCGCAAATGGCCTTAAGTTTTGAGTCATAGTGGGTGGCCAACAATTTGACCAGCTTTATATTGACAAACACATTAGGGAAAACCATTTTTCCCAAATTTAGACGCCACAGATTACAAACTGGCTCAAAACGATCTCTTCGTTGAAAGTGGAATCTAAACAATTCATAACCTCTTATTGGGGTCCAAATATCTCCTATGTGCTTGCACTTGTCATCCAATTTATCCACTTCTACCCTTAGTTGTGCAAAGCGCCTACCTCTAGACCCAGAGCCAGGCAATTGGTCAATTAAATCCTGATTCAACTTTTGTTCAACTCCCTCCGACTCAATTCTAGACTCAACTTTTTGCTTCTTACTCTTAGGGTGACTGCTCTCACTTTTTTTTCTTCCTTTCAACTTCCCTGAGCTGGTGCCTTCCATATTACTCGCTTAAAATTGTAGAAATGAAAAAGTTAAAATGCAGAGGACTTACTGGTTTTGATTGAGGTCTTTCAACTAAAACAATTCTCTGGCCCTTTGTTTATCTCCTCATTTCCTTCATTACCAATTCGCAATAATGTTCATTTTGCAAAAATTTCCTTTCAATTTATGAAATTACTTATACTCTGTGGCACCATTAATGTTTTAACTCCAGGCACAAATGTAACATATTTTTGAATTCCTTATTGTCACATCAAATGAACTGGTCGGCAAGACACCTTCAAACTTTGGTCAATCTATACATTAGACCCCAACCAATGTTCACTGAATACTCTGTTGATCGGGGTAACACTCTACACATTTGACCGATGTTAATACACATTTGAACGATGTTAACATTTGTCTCGTATACATCGCCAAGAGTCGGATCGATAATCATTTTGATTCATTTGTTTTTTCATCGGCCTGAATTTTAGTATCGCTAACACATTCAGTGGTTCCTCCGATGTTATAAGTCTCGCTAATAACTTTTCTTTTGGTCTTGAATGTCACCATAACTCCTACCGATATCCTCCTTTCAATGTAACTTAGCAGGTCAGGTGAACATTCAGGATTTACACCGATGGCACATGTCTTTTGGTCTTGAATATGTCGCCATAACTCCTACCGATATCCTCCTGTCAATGTAACTTAGCAGGTCAGGTGAACATTCAGGATTTACACCGATGGCACATGTCTTGCTGATATATTCCCAGTGCTCTTGTTAGTGAAATAAATGATGGTCTCTCTGATGAAACTTCATCGGTGAGACTCTTGGCGATGACCACCAAAGACAACCCATCGGTGAGAGATCAATCATCGACATATGATAGAAAACTCACTCTGATAGTTCATGTCTTGCCGATGACTTCTGTCAGCAAGACAAATCCAATGTCACATCGATCTGACCTATTCAGGAGTTTTAAATAGGCCTACACCATGTCATCGCAGAGACTCTTGGTGATGGCCACCGAAGCCAACCCATCGGTGAGAGATCAATCATCAGTACATGATATAAAACTCACTCTGATAGTCCATGTCTTGCCGATGACTTCTGTCGGCAAGAAAAATCTAATGTCACACTGATTTGACCTTTGCGGGAGTTTTAAATAGACCTACACCATGTCATCGTGGAGACTCTTGGCGATGACCACCGAAGCCAACCCATCGGTGAGAGATAAATCATCAAAATAGGATATCAAACTCACTCCAATAGTCCATGTCTTGCTGATGACTTCCGTCGGCAAGACAAATCCAATGTCACACCGATGATTTGTCTTTCCGATAGATTCCCTTCATCGATGAGACCATAAGGCAATCTCCCTGATATGTATTCTTTAGTAATCCTCGCTTTGAACACAAGTGCAGGTGATCTTCAAATTTACCCACTGTCACATCAAATGTTCTATCAGAAAGAAAAGTCAAAATTTGGGTGATCATTTTATTCAAGCTTGACTAACATTCATTAAACATTCTTTTGGTTGGGGAGACATTATACTGATATCACATAATCTATCCATCTGATTCATATAAATGTCACCAAGAGTCACCCCGACGACTATCTTGATTTTTTTGTGTCTTCATTGGCAAGACATGGTGTATCGCTAAGACATTCAGTAATTTACCTGATGTTATAAGTCTCCCTGATGATTATTCCTTCGATCTCATGTCGCCAAGACTCCTTCTGATACAACTCCTTGTCCTTTGATCGGTGAGACAAGAGAGGTTTCTTTCCGATGGAACTTCATCAGTGAGACCTATATGCTCGATATGACCTTCTCATTTCACCTGGATGGAACTTGTCTTGCCGACGAAAATCCTTATCGGTGAGACCATGGACCGTGTCATCCCAATGTGTATCTTCTTATGTAATATGATTGGTGTGACATTTATGTTCTTTCGCCGATATGCTAAAAATGAGAATATAATGATTTATGAATCAGAGAGACCTACATAAATTCTTGCCCATATGGATTATTTGAATACTAGATTTTGGAGGTTTTTCATGATATCAAATGGTCAAGAATGATGTGATCATATGTGACTATGATGGATTATAGTCAAGATAAGGTTTTCTTTAGGGAATCAACGAGTTCAAATTCACTGTAAAATTTGCAAAATCACTTGTACTTGCCCTTGAAGTATGTTTAATAACTCCAAAATAGGTGTCTAAAACCATCAAGGGTTTCTTTGGTGTTTTGGGAAAGTTTTGAGTTATTGGGAAAAAATTAGGTTTGCACTGTTACAAGGATTCAAGGAGTCAAAGTGTGAAATCTGACTTCTTTTCTTTGTCAGGCTTTGAGAGTTGTTTGGATTTTTTAAATTGGTCATTCTAAACTTGTTGGAAGCCTCTTAAAGGTAGCTTGATAGGTTGGTTTAGTTGAACCTACTAGGTCTAAATCAAGTAGTTGTTATTGCTAAGGTGGATCACTCCTTTCTGTGAAGGCCATACACTTATGATTGGGTCAAGTGTTCTTTTCTTTAGAAAATTCCTATTGCCTTTTTGATAGGTTATGATTTGATTATATGGGTTATGAAGCACTTATTTCAAACAAATATCTTTATGAAAGAAGTATATTGGCATGAAATTAAATATGATTTGTATTTCAATGTAAAAACTACAAAGAATGGAAACAATTATTTCAATAGATAAACTATTTTGTAGTAGTCAATTAAAATTAAAAAGATTACTCTATATTAGTTAGGATACACAACTAAGAAAATGATCTAAAGTGACTTATTTATCCTAGAGGAACTAAGTATATAGTATGCAAAGAAAATCAACAAACCCACAACTACCCCTATTTTGAAGGAGTTTAGTTTTCTCCCCTTCCTGATCTCGCTAATATTGTCTAATTATTTTAAAGAGATGAAGGGTCATAACACAAATTTATTCAACCTAGTAAATAGCTTGGTTAATGAAACTTGACAAAAGCAACAAAACAATTGCTACATTTGGCATTTCATGTTGAATGAAGAGTGGTGACAATAATCTACTTATAGTTTAATAAAACACTATTTTTATAAGAAGGCTTGACATTAGAAAGATAAGTGTTACTTGTAGTTTAATAAAACACTATTATAGTTTTACCAACATAAACTATTGTATGCTTGCATGGCTTCTTAGTTAATATATGGGGAGATAGAGATAGATAGGGAGAGAAAGATAGATGAAGAGAAAGAGAGATGGAGATATATGGGAAGAGAAAGGAAGAGAGGTGGAATAGAGAGTTGATGGATAGGGGGGATAGGGAGGGAGAGATGGTGAGAGATAGAGAGGGGGAGGAGGAGAAAGGGATATAGATAGGTAGAGGAGGAGAGATAGAGAAGAGGGGGAGAGAGGGAGAGATAGGTTGAAGAGGAAAAGAGAGAAGAGAGGGAGATAGATAGGTAGAAGAGGGAGAGAAAGAAGAAGGGGAGAGGGAGAGCGATATGTAGAAAGGGAGAGAGAGAAGAAGATATGGGAGAGAGGGAGAGGGAGAGACATAGAAATGGGGTGATATAGAGAGACAGAGGGGGATGGTGAAAGAGACAGAGAGATCATGATAGAGGTAGAGAAAGATATGGATAGAAAGAGATAGAGAGAGGAGTGAGAGGGAGATAAAAAGAGAAATAGAGATAGAGATATAGAGTAGGAGAGTTGGAGGGAGAGATGGAGTGAATGAGAAAGGGGGGAGAGGGAGAGATAGCTCAATAAATAGAGGGGGGAAGAGGGAGTGACATATATAGTGGGAGATATAGAGAGATAGAGAGCGACAGGGAGAGATATATCAATCACCCTCCCTATATCTCTATCTATTCATCCTTATCTCTTTATCTCTCTACCTCTCTCTATCTCCTTGTCTCCCTTTCTATTTTCTTCCCTATATTTATCTTTGTCTCCTTAAGTGTGCAATGGGTACATTGAAGAGGTATTAAAGGAGAATTATCATATCTTTAATCAAATGGCATGCTACCTTGAGCATAACTCCCCAAGGACACATGACATCCTTGGATTGTTGACATGAAACAACCAATCAAAATTTAGATTCTCTCTCTCATATTAATATTATATTAATATACATTACTATTATATTAATTATATTTTGTATTATATAAAAATATACTTATTATTAATTATTAATTATAATAATTTTATAAGTATTTAATAATTTTGTTAAAGAATATAATATATAATTATAATAAGTTGAATAATTATATTATTTATTATGTAAAATATAGCTAATATATGCTTAACTATATTGTAGAATATTAAAACCTAGCTAAATGGTGCCAAAATTTTCAATTTAATTAACATACTGTAAAACCTAATGAAACTAGGTTGTAGCTCATCAAATTGGAGAAGAGAAAGGTCAATACAGTATGAAGGAAGAGTTCAGGTAGTGAAAACAAAGGTCAATGCTAGCAGGAAGAGTTTGGAGTTAAAACAAGGTCAATACCAGCGCTGGCGAAGAGTTTGGAGGAGTGAAAACAAGGTCAATATCAGCGCCGAGGAAGAGTTTGGAGGAGTGAAAAAAAGGTCAATACCAGCACCAAGGACAAGGTTGAGGGCACTTAGGGAAAATCTGTGACATGAGGGACAATGAGTACTTGTAGTTTGGCACCCCACTCTCTTTAACCTGCAATTTTCATGCCTAGTTTCCAAAGATCTTCTAGGTACAGCTTTATTCTCATGCATCAGTATAGATAAAGACAAAAAAATAAAATAGCTTAGTCTTTCTGTTTTATCAACCCATTTCAGTGTTGGAAAAACTCCCATAATCTACCCATCTTGGATGGGAGTCTAGGATTTCATCACCTGACCTTCATCATGAGTCACGAAGCAATTGTAGACTTAATAGCATATGCTAGGCTAGAAAAGATCTAATGAATGAAATAGAGAGGCATGCAATTCTTCTTTAATACCTCCACCACAAACATATGCAAGGAAAGGTCTCCTCCCTTCTTGGTAGTGATAACCTCCTCCACACACAACCCTTAAAATTATGAATAGAGGAATATAATCTTTGAAGAACTCAAAGTTGATTCTCTCCTACCTTATGCAATTAGTCATTTTATCCTTACAAAATTTATAGTGATTACTAGAGGCACACAAACCAATTCTTCATAATAGAAGAATTTGATCATACACACCAATGATGGCATTATGAGAAAACCTTAGGTTAAATGAATAATTCCTAGCTAAGTTCTTTAAATCATGTCCAACTGTATAAGAGAAGACCGCTGCTATGTGTACTTGGATACCATGGAGAAAGGCTCTTTGGGCTCTTTCATCAATCAAGGTATTGTTAAATTTTAACACCTAAAAGTGAGAATGAAGAATCTTTCCTATGATGGTGGCCGTCCCATTATAGCTCTTAGAGTTGTTAGAGATAATTTTTTTTCGAAGTAGAGATATTTTAAGTTATCAAATCCTACCATCAGACATAATCAAAATGTTGTTTCAAATGACTATAAGCACTAACTTTCACTATTTGAAGATGTTGAAACCTTTTCGTAGAGAACTAGAACATTGATGCAACCACTCATCCTACCTTAAAACATACCAAAAGTATCCTAGCAATTAGACATAGGAAGATTTAAGATGACTTAAATTTTTTTTATTTCCAAAGCATAAACTTATGATGACTTAACCAGGCGTAGTACACACTCCCTCCCCGTTAACCACATAGAAATATGGAAATTAAATGTAAATTTGCTGCTATTTTTAGTCATGTAGGTGTCCAATAAACCACTTGGTGGTGTTTCGCTTCAAGTTTATTTACTTGAATGAAGAGCAAAAGTCCTTTGATTACAATTAGAGAATACATTTGAGGCCTTGGTTGTGTAACTGGTGGACCATAGTCACATTTGACACTTGTTACAAAGTTTGGGAGTTAAAATGTTAAGTAGATTTGATTTGTGATGGACACATTTGGACGGTAGTAACAATAGCTTGCAATCTATCAAGACTTGATTACCTTATAACCTGTGAAATTCTAGCGATGAAATGATAGATTAATCATAATATCACCTTGGGATCACATCACCATGAAAGAACTTCATCCAACATCCTTATGAGTGCAGGTACCACCAAATAGGTATTTTTCAGATCTGTCTTCCTCGAGTGAGGGAAATTCAGGAAGAGAAGAGGAAAATGAGACATGTAGTAGGTGTAAAAGAGGGAGATCAACTAGAGGTCAAAAGATTAGAAGAAAATTCCGTAAATGCATGGAATATTTTCTTGCTGAGGGGGGGTCATGCTCTCATGATGATGAGAGAATAGGCGACATTGAGGTGCCCTTGAGGTACAAACATCTAAGGAAACAATGGGTACCCAAGGAACTTCCTCCAATAAACACTAATTTTTGTGTCAACAAGAGGATATATCACATAGCACCATTGTCATTACATGGTTTGGGCCTATTTTGCATGGATGGCATAAAGGTTTGTTATGAAAAAGTTACTAAATTGATGGAGTATGTCGGACCCTATTACAGTTACAAAGATTGGATGCAAGTGGTTCGATATACATGAAGTATGGGTAGGTATGCACTGTCAACAAATTATATACAACTAAAAGATAAGGATCAAAATAAAGGACTAGCTATGTACATTGACAGAAGGCCAAAAGAATTAGGGGATATTGTAGGGTTTATAAATAGTACATGACCTGGGTCAACAAATAAGCAACCCAATTGCATATTTGAGGCATGTGAGGGAAACCGTGTATTCGTATGTGCGATAAAATCAATAACTGTAGGGGAAGAGTTGCTAATCGATTACAATTTGAATCACTTAGTTACAAAAGGGGTGGTACGTACTATGTACCATTTTACCCAACCTCCAATTAATGACTCCAATATACCATTTTATTCTTATATTTTTTTTGTAAGTCTAATGGTTTCATATCGGTAATGTTTTTTTATATTTAATTTTTGTCACAGCGGGACATTGATTGTATGGGGAAGTCTTCGGCCCAGAGCATAGATTGTGATGCATCTTCAGGAAATTCTACCCGAGAGGTTTACCTCATTGTAATTGTACAAATTAGATACAAGAAAAATGCTTTATTATTATGTTTTTTTCATAAGTTTATTGGGTTAATTTTGATAATATGTTTAATATTCTTGTTGCAGTTGACTGGTCAGGGAAAGGCACCAGCAGTAGATGAGAGCATCCATAGGGAGGTGCAGTCAATATTATGTGATGATGACATCACTTATTCAACAAACCCTCTCGATATGATAAGGAAGACCCACAAGAAATGCAATGAAGAAATCCTTAAGTTGTTATTCATAGTGCCTCAAACAGATGAGATAAGAGAGAGGGTTAAAATATTGACTGAGAGAGCACAAAAATTGAAAGTACGCTATCATGAGGTCTTTAATAATAACATAAATTCATTCATGGTTTTATATTTTGTACTCTTTTATGTCATGAACTAAAATATGTGTTGTTTTTATAGGATTTTTTGCATCCTCATGATGCTCCTAGACATGATCAGGGTACTGCAAGTGCTTCCCGAGGAGTAGGGGTTAGTGTAAGTGTCCATCCTAATCTTCCTGCACATACATCACATCATCTGACATCATCCATGCCTATATTACCATCTGAAATGTTGGCAACACATACCATGAAGGCATCCATTACTGCACCCTCTGGCAGTGAACACATGCCAGAACATGTGTCAGGACATGTACCTGGGGATGCAGATGCCACTAGTACTGGTGATGTTTTAGCAGTATTTCCTGGATCTTCCCGTATTACTAGTATGAGAACATTGCCAATCACATTTGTGGTGACTGAGGATTTCATTCCCATAAAGATAGAGAAGGTCCCAAGTACTTTAAAATGTTTTAATTATTATTATATATAATCCAATTGAAATTTACTTATTGATCACTCTTTTTAGACTATTGATCCCATGATCATTTTTTAGGAAATGATGTTTTTTATAAACATCTAAGTGATATTACATTGGAGCTCTTTAGGCCCACCATACGTACACGGTGGAATTCCCAAAATCAAGATTTAAAAGATGAGCTCATTAACCATTTAGTTGTCTTTATTCGATGATAAAACATTCAACTGAACCAAGGTCCTTAAGAAAGTTGGTACTTATCTAAAGTATGTGAGGGACCAATATAGGTCACATTTAGAGAAGAACAAAAATTATGAGCGTCCCCCCATGATTCCAGAGGAGTGGAAGGACACAGTGTCGGATGAAGAGGAATTGAAAAGAAAAAGAACACCACGAATAGGAAGGTATGCTAATTCACTATCAACAATGTAATTATATACTGATTACTCTTTCTTTTTACATAATCCAACGTATTTCAAAGTTTTCATAGGCTTCCCAACACATCGAAGGAAACAAATGCAAGACTAGAAAAGAACGAGCAACACAAACTTGTCTTTGGTGGTTATATGAAATTAGCCGCAAGAATTGTAATTATCAATAAATGAAATATTGCATCCAAATAATAAATTGAAAACAATTTTTGTTTTATCACACCATAGAAGCAAAATTCATGATCTTATGCAAAAATGCAGGGCTCTAAATTCAATAGAGTGCCCACAAAAGAGGACCTAAAGATTTCCTTCTAGCAAGGCTATGGAGCCATGGCTAAATGCCTAAGAGTCTTGACTAGGAAACATACACAATCTTCCATTGCATCGACAGCGGGGTAAAATAAACTCAATAAGTTTATTTAAAATTAAATACTGGCAATCTATTTCAATATTAATTTCCACCATAAATTAATTACATTACCTATTTTTTAAACATGCAAACAATGATAATACTACACACTTGACATTTGAATCGCATTTGGTGAAATTAGACACAACCTGAGATGAAGGTCATGGTGTGCATCCCGGTACTGGATGTATTCATGTGCTATACAAAACACAATATGGATTAATACAATTAAACATCTTTAATTAAAATTGGTGTATTAATTAATGTAACCTTTCGTGTTTCAACTTTAGAGCATGTAGAGCGTGATCAACATGTTAAGCATGATCAGGCTAGAGAAGATCAGGAACATGATGTGACCCCATCAGGTAAAGAGGACCACTCTAATGTTCTTTTAAATATATTGGTACGGTGGTGTTAATTTAATTAATGTAGCGTTTTGTGTTTCAACTTTAAGAGCATGTAGGCGTGATCAACATGTTGAGCATGATAGGGCTAGAAGATTAGGAACATGATGTGGCCCCATCAAGTAAAGAAGGACCACTCTATTGTTCTTTTAAACATATTTAATTTCAATTGGTGTATTAATTAATGTAACCTTTTGTGTGTTTCAACTGCAGTCGAGTTAGAGGGTGTTCATTATGTTGACCGTAGTCTATAAGAGTTCCGGGGAACATGATGTGGACCCATCGGGGTAAAGAGAACCAATCTAATGTTCTTTTAATTAATAAAATACTTGTAACAATAATAATAAAATATATCAATTTAACATTTCTTTGTTATTGCAACAGACCCCCCCTTGCAGCAACATCCACGTCGTGAGCAGATGACTAGGCGTACATTAAAATCATGAGAAAAGGGAAGAACAACTAAAGGGGGATAGATGATTTACAGAAAACTATGCTCACTTTATATTTTTTAACTAAAAAGAAAAAAGAAAAAAAAAGTAGTATGTAATCATATCACTTGACAACCATATTTTTGATAATATGTAAGCTGAAAGAATGAATGTTATATGTTAATGAATGAATGTGAATATGTTAATGAATAGATGTTATATGTTATTAATGGATGAATGAAGATGATTAATTGTTATATGATAGAATTATGAAATTTAGGTGATGTTGGGGGGGGGGGTGGAGGGGCCAAATGAGCTTCCACTGTCACGTGGTTGGCCTTGTTAAGTAGAGAATATTAAACTATTCTCGAAACAAAGAGAAGCTCAATATGGTAATGCACTTTTCAATATAAGAAATGCATTGTTTGAAGCATCAAACCAATATGCAAAGATGAAAGAAAGTGCTAACTTTTCACTATGGTGGTAGAAAAATGATTCTTTATACCCTGAATCCATGCTCTGCATCATAATTTGAAGTTGTTTCCATTCCAATATTCTAAGTTTAGTTTTTTTTTATGGCTTTGTATGAATACCACATTATGTTGTGTGTGGATTTGGTTCCAAAGCTCTGTTTCTTCTATTTTTAGTGGTGACATAACTCTAAAATTTGACTTTTGTGCATAATAGGTTAGTGGAAAAATTGATAGCTCTGAAGGGTTTAGAGGCTCGATTGAGATAGATACATGAATATTTGAATCTTTTTTTTGATAACCATGAAATTTTGTACCATTTGCAGGCATGCAAAAATTTCTCTACTTACATTCATTCTTGATCATAAATGTTCTAAATGATATTAATGCTTCAAACTTAAGATTCGTTTCATTGTTATAATGATCAAAATGTTATAATTTGCTATACATTCAAGCATTCTCTTTCCCCCTACCCTTTTCTCTCTCCCCCCTCCTTTTAAGAATTTTCTTTGTCATAAAAGATTCACATTTACATCTCATTTACACAAAATTTATCTAAAGCTCCTGGGGAGTGAATAAAGATATGTAAAAGATGATGGGATTATGTCTAAACAACAACTTTCCATCTTATAGCTAATTAAATCCTTAATATTTGAATAGTTTAAAATTTCGAATAATGCTTGTATATGTGTAGCAATAGGGCATTGATATTTTTCGGCATTGCATTGGGAAATTGTTTTTCTCTTATACCTACCCTACGGCTAGACATGGGTATATAATATTGGTTCTAGGTTTTTTTGTAAAGTAGTTAATTTCTGAGGAGAATAATAAAATATTCTTAATGTCTGTCGGGTGTGAAAGCATATGAATCACTTGTTGAAGGCACCATTTTGTATTCATCAAAAGCGGTTTGTTCTTTTTTTATGTTTCTTGCATGTGTTTTTAGGCTCTAAAGATGCTTGGCTAAATGCTTTCCTTTGCACTTTTCATCTATTTTGATGATTCTGATGGTTGTCCTCATAATTTTTTATTTAGATTTTGTTGTAACCTTATTTTCTACCAATCAATTTGCAAACCGATCCACATATTAAAAGACCATTTCACTAACTTGTAGTCATCCATTACTTCATGTTCGCGAGGTTGTATGCAGTATTGCCAATAAATCCTGATGATTGTGAGAACTTTAATCCTACAAGTGTACCCACTCTTTGTCAAGTAAAAGTCTTACCTTATTTTATAGTACTTTAAATGGTTAATTGAAGGTGCTTCTTTAGATCTGAGATAGTTGAACCCTGGATTAAAATATGGTATTAGATGGGTAGTATAATGATAAAATTGAGGTCCATTGAACACAAGCTCTTTATATCTTGACCTTTATCCAAAATTCCCTACACATTTTCTCTTCAATCTAGGCGTTTCTTATCTTCCCTTGTTAGCCCTTGGTTATTCTCAGTGTAATTCTTTTCTATGCATCTTGATCACATTGTGTATGATCAATCATCTCTTATGAAGCATGGATAACCTTTTCATGGAATTGTTGTTGTGATTAGACAATTTCCATTGTAAGAATAATCATTTAATTTGTATGGAAGTAAGTCTTTTTCATATTATTTGACTTGGTATTGTAAACTTGTCTTTGTAGGATTCTTTAGGGGGGAACAACAAAACTGTGATGATAGGTAGAGTTGTACAACACCATAAATCATTTGGCATTATCAATATATTGCTTATAGATACTCTACGCAAGTAAAATGGAATGTGCAATGACAATTGGTCTTGAATTCAAATCTAAATATAATTATATTACACAAGAAGATGGTATCTATTCTATGATTTAAAGAACCCAAAAATAAGAAAATTAATAGGTTCCATCTATTTACTTGCTATTGGACACTTGTTTAATCAACGAGACACTTAGAATGTCTTGTTGATAACCAACACTATTCAAAACTCCTAAAGAGGTCAGATCGGTGTGACATTGGATATGTCTCGCCAATGGAAGTCATCAACAAGACATGGACTATCAGAGTGAGTTTTCTATCCCATGTCGATGATTGATCTCTCACCGATGGGTTGGCTACGATGGTCATCGCCAAGAGTCTCCGCGATGACATGGTGTAGGTCTATTTGAAACTCCTAAAGAGGTCAGATTGGTGTGACATTGGATCTGTCTTGTCGACAGAAGTCATCGGCAAGACATGGACTATCAAAGTGAGTTTTCTATCTTGTGCCAATGATTGATTTCTCATTGATGGCTTGGCTTTGGTGGTCATCACCAAGAGTCTTCGTGATGACAGGTCTATTTAAAACTCATGCAAAGGTCAGATCAGTGTGACATTGGATCTGTCTTGTTGACGGAAGTCATCGACGAGACATGGACTATCAGAGTGAGTTTTCTATCTTGTTCCAATGATTGATCTCTCACCGATGGGTTGGATTCAGTGGTCATCACCAAGAGTCTCTGCGATGACATGGTGTAGGTCTATTTAAAACTCCTGCAGAGGTTAGATCAGTGTGACATTGGATCTGTCTTGCCGATGAAAGTCATCAGAAAGACATGGACTATCAGAGTGAATTTTCTATCCTGTGTCGATGATTGGTCTCTCGCTGATGGGTTTGCTTCGGTGGTCATCGCCAAGAGTCTCCGCGATGGTACATTTCAACGAATATTTTTTTTTTAAATTGCATTGTTTCATTGCAATTTCAACGAAGGAACCCGATGAATCATCGAAAAGGTTTGACGAAGTTGCTATAGCTGTGACAAAAGCTTCACCGTAACTACTTTCCCATTTCATCCAAATGGTGATGAACTTCTAGTGTTGTTTTGATGCTTTGGGAGAGCCATTGCAATTGTGTTTTGGTTATAATTCGTCGGTGGATACACAGAGTTTTTGTCGATATTCTGACAAACAACAGAGCCATTTTATGATGTCGACGACTGATGAATCTGGGCCATTATTTCGACATTTAATTCTTCATCCAAATTTCGTTGAAAAATTGGCGATGAAAATTATTTTAGTAGTTCATTGATTTTCTGACAAATGTTTGTCGCAAGACCGATGAAATTTTCTTGGAAAATGGAGTCATATTCAGTAGTGAAGCCATCCCCATGATCTATATCATAGGAAAGCAGATATCCAAGTTCATCCTAAACTACCTAATTTTTCGCTACAATGTCCCTCAAGCCATTATCTTAGATAATGGGACACCTTTCAAAAATCAGGATGTTCGTGACCTATGCCAAAAGTTTAAAATCCAACATCCTCAAGAAAATGGTCAATGAAGTTGGTTGTGAATTGCATCTACAATTGAATACCTCCTTATGGGCCTACCAAACAAGCATCCACACACCAATAGGTGCCGCCCCCTTCTCCCTGGTCTACAAATCAGAAGCCATACTCCCTATTTAGATCAAGCTCCCATCCCTAAGAATATCATTACAAAATCTTATCATAGATGAAGAATACCAAGTATCACAACTGAATGAGCTGGAATTACTGGATGAGCGACATATGGATTCCTTAAAATATTTGCAAGTCAACCAAAAAAAACCAAGTAGAGTTACAACAAGAAGATCAGGAGTCAGACCTTCCAAGTTGGAGAACTTGTACTCAACGAGAATCAGAAAAATGTTCTAAATCCAAACAGTAAGGGAAAATTTGAACCCAATTGGTTGGGACCCTTTGTCATCACAACAAGCTATAAGTCAAGGGAATATCAACTATCAATGCCCGAAGGTGAACCTTTGTAGGAGCCCATGAATAGCTCCCATCTCAAAAAGTTTTATGCCTAATCTTGCAGGGTGTAAAACCAAAAATACAAAAAAAAAATGATGAGAAAATGTCTTGAAAAAATGGTCACCCTAATGAAAACCTAGCAAACAGGCATCTTGGTGATAACAAAAAAAATATAAAAATATAAAAAATCCAAACAAAATAAGAAAAAGGATTAAAAATAGTGAAGAGAAAAATTGTCCTCTAGTGAAAACCACTTCGGTGGCACTTTGGGAAAGTACCTTGGTGAAAACTTGGCAAACATGCTCCTTGTGTAAATAAGCACTTTCCATCCACTAGGATCTCTATGGATTGTTCTACATCATCCATCCATCATGCTTCCATCACGCTTCAATATCACTCATCCGTGTTCGCATCATAGCTTGATCTTTTGTTCACATCATGATCCCTCCTAGTACTACTCGACCCATTCTCAAGGTTATTTTTTCCTGCCTTTATTGGAGTAGTCTATTGCATCGTGCTAGGGGAATGTTCTCATTGGATTGGATTCGTGTATATTCTTGAAGTCTTCCCAAAATCAGAAAATCCAAAAACATCAAAAAATCCAAAAATCCAAAAATATTCATAAAATCAAAAAATCCAAAAAACATTCAAAACATATCAAAAATCCAAAAATAGGTCAAAAATTCATTCAAAAAGTAAAAAATAGGGTCATCTTGTAAAACTATGGGTCTCTAAGCATTGAACGTAGGAAAGGTTGATATTTGATCTTCCCCTGAGACACTTAGGTCAGTCCTTTAGGAGTCCGTCATAATAAACTAGCAATCCATTTTTTCATATCTCATCAATAATCAAGTATGTGTCAGCTGAACTACATGGTCTCTGCATGTATAACGTAGGAAAGGCTAATGATCAGCCCCCAGGCCCCCTAAGATAGGTCTTTAGTTTAGTCTCTTGGTCAAAATCTTCGAAAACTCCAAAGACATTTGAAAATTTAAAAATCAAAACATTTGTAAAATCTCAAAAATACCAAAAACAACCTCAAAACATTTCAAAGCATCAAAAACATACAAATATTTGAAAAAAAATCCATCCATCCCATCTTTCTTTCACCCACAATAAACATCACTCATAATAAATCAATCATCATCCTCAACCTTTGGTGAAACAGTCGGAAACAAGTCTAGCAGGTTAAAAGTGAAAACTTATGCATCAAGGTCTCAAGTCTAGGTAAGTAAGTAAACAAGTTGGTCAAATCTTGGTATTAATAACCTATCATCTAGTCAATCCCAAATCATCTGATAACATCATGTCCTAGGATGCATCCTTCCTACAATGGACATCAACATCAGACATCACCGTAGTTTAGTCTTGGCTAGAGGTATGAAGAATATTAGCTTGTTTGTTTTCTTGATCTTTGTCTTTTTGACTTATCTTATTGCACTCATTCCAATGACCTCTCGATGATGTCCAAACAAAGGGATTTAGAGAGAAAAGAATGGG
>VDFB02054884.1:0-29112 GCA_007258455.2 Sequoia sempervirens
AAAATGTTGAATCTCCCACATCAATGCACTGTGTAGAAAGTCATTGTAAAAATTTAGAGTAGAACACTTTCATTCATGAATTCACATATCATCACAAAACTTTGATATGAGATGCATCTTGTAGTCACAAGCCTATGTACAAAGTCCTGTAGAGATATCTTTCTTTGAGGTGAAATTCTAGACCAAAACACTAACATACTGAACTAGCATATAAATTTTTTTTATTTCCCAAACTATTTGTGACGGTATCTTTCCAACCGTGAAGCTTATTCAACTAAATTCTTGTCAGTGGATGCAAAGATGTTGAGATAGATCATAATGTCAACTTATGAAAGAATCATATAAATTAAGGTAATCCGACCAAAATACCAGATCAACAGACTTCCATTACTGGAGCAAGTAATGAACTATACAACTAATGTATAACATTGACAAATATCCAAATTCCATTGTTGACATCAATGACAAATTTCCAATTTCTAACAAGTGCCTTCAGTTATAGCACTTACTTTTGGAGCCCTTTCCTTGACACATCTCTTAAAGTTAGAATAATTAGTTTCTTCTTTTAATTCCATGAATAAGAATTCATTATCTCCATCATCTCCATAATTAGATTCATCATTAGAAATACTTGCATCTTCTCTAAAATAATAATTTTTCTTAATCATCTTACCTTTTTTCTCCCTATTTTTTTAATTCAAAGCTCTATTCAAAAATCTAGAAGCATAATGACCCATCTTTCCACAACTGAAACATTTGAAAGGAAAATTACCACTATATTTTCTAGGTATCCTTTTTCATTCTCCTTACAAAGTTATATTCCACATCATCAAGATCCTCCTGATATGATTCCATAGTCTTCTTTGATTTTCCAACCTTAAAAGTAGTCTCAAATTTTGCACTACTTGTTCCAAATTCTCTGATTTCAAAAGTAGTTAAAGAGCCATACAAATGATCTCTAGTATATTGATTCAAATTTTGCAATTCTTCAATAGCAGAAAATTTATGACTATAAGCTTTAGGAAGAGTTTTGAGTACCTTCTTTACCACTTATTCTTCTTTCAATTCTCCACCAAGACCTCTGATGCCATTGAAAACTTCATCCACCTTCTGCAAGTAGCTTGTGATATTTTCATCTTTAGAAATTCACAAGGTCTCAAACATGATATTAAAATCTACATCTTAGCTTAATTGAACTTATCATCTCCTTCATAAATGCTTTCTAACTTTACCCAAATTTCTCTAGCAGTTTTCAAATTCATAACTTTCACCAATTTAGAATTGGCAAGACCACTTAAGAGAGCATACCTTGCTTTACCATTATTTTCATAGGTCTTGATCTCATCATCAATGCTCAGACCATTTGTAGGAATAGTATATCCTCTTTCAACAGACTTCTAGATCTCAAATCCAAGAGAAACAAAAAAACCTTCCATCATTGTCTTTCAGAATGCATAATCTGATCCATCAAATATAGGAACATCTTTCTTGTTCGCCATCGTATATCTACCTCAAGCAGTTAAGCTTTCTTCCAAGGAACCTTGCTTTGATACCAATTTTTGAATGCATAATACAATTGAGAGAGGGGGTGAATCAGTTGTACCTTAAAACTTCAAAACCCTCACAAACATTCAAATCCGCATTAATTCAATTAACCCTTATTATTTTAGAATCATTTATCATGAAAGCTAAAACAAAAATTGAAACACATCAACACCATACACAAAGGAACACCAAATTTATGTGGAAAACCTAAGATGGGAAAAATCACGATGAGGATTAATTCACAATATAAGTAATATTGACACTGAACATAATAGGACTCATTTCCCAAAGAAAGAAAGGCTCACTTCCAGAATAGAAAAGAAGATAGAGAAGAATGATAAATCTATCTCAAAGCAACAAAAAAATCCACCACAACATCACCAACACCTTCACAATATTTTTGAAGAATTGTAGATACCTTCTACTCATTGCATTGAGTAATCTAACACATGAAAGTTTGCATTGCACTTCTCAAATTCGTACCCTAAAAATCTATTATTCACATCACTTGCATCATACTCATCTTCACATCCCTTAACAACTCAACTTATCTTTATATCATCTTCAACCTTGAAAACATTCTCCAAGGTCGACTATGCACCTCAATCATGCAAATTCAAATTAGGTCAGCACCAAAACATTCCCGTGGTGGAAAGGAATGAAGGTGGACCACAACACACCTTAGCCAGGCCCTAAATCCATTCATACACATGATGCCACACTTTCACAAACTTTGTAAGTAGTGTAAACACCCAAGGTCAATCAAACCTATGTTAACACCATTAACACTTAAGCACACACTTCCTGAAATTGAAAGATGACTCACAGACACCACATAACACTTGAATATGATCTAGAATATTCCACAAACATCTGGAAACCAAAAAAATCCTTCACAACAACTTTCACTTGAAGAATGTACACACTCGATACACTCAAATAACTCTTCCATACACTATAACTCAAGAAACTAACTTCCAAAGCACCAATTCATGAAAAAACTCATTTGAAGAAAGAAACAAACACTATCAAAACTCTATTAGATCCACAAGACTAGAAATTACTCTGCGGAGAAATGCGGAGCAAGAACATTTCTCCTAGACACCTCAGTAATAGACAATTCACACAACTTCCTCTGCACAATGGTCCAACACACCAAATTCTGAATGAAACACCTTTGAACGCCTTTGATCAACATATATGAACCACACCGGTAGATCTCCAACCTAGAAGAACTATGGAAAAAACCAAAACACTACTCTTCAACCCAAAACACACTACAACACACTATTTTCTCCTTTTATTCAATTTTCTCAAAAGCACTTGGAAACCAAGCACCAGAAACATATCAACTTCTTCAATACTTCCTCATTACCACCAAGCCAACTACAACATAGAAACTTAACCATACATCCATAAACAAAAGCTTATCAAAGCAACACTAGAGGTTGACACTAGTAGCTTAATAATGACAACATAATGCAACCAATCAAAGCATCGTTAGGGACAACACCAACTCAATACAAAATGTAAATCCTTGCAACATGCTCCTTCTCTTATAAATGAAACCAATCAAAACACCAAAGCTTGTTGACATCAATGACAACAATAATATGATCATACTTGCAACAATATTATAATTGGTTATAGTATATTATAGAAATGCTCACTGTAGGTGGAATCACTGCCCACTGAGAAATAAAAGAGATAAAAGAGATTGTGGCTCACAACTAGATTTGAACTATTACAATTACATCTAACACATGAATGAAATACAGTTCCAATGAAGCTCAAAATACAAACTCAAAACTCTTCATATTGATCTGAATCAACACTCTACTCTACTCTGCATTCACAGGAAATTCACATAATTTTCATCCACTAACTCTTATCACATCACTTACATCACACACATATTACATATATGTCAAAATACCAAAAATGATCAAACTTATATATATCCACTTCACCTATAACATCAATTAGGTTAGCCTAATTAGATGTAATAAACAAAATGTAACTTGTTGATTCAAGATCCTTTCACACACGCTTCACACCATACTTCAAGCCTTATAATAATTTGAAATAGGTTAGAACAGACCTAAAATAACACCTACATAATGGATCAACACATATTTAACCTCCACAATGTACCCAACACATTAGGTCGACACCGATAGTGACTTAATTACAAAAAATTCCAATTGTACATCCTTATTCGAACACACGAACCTCCAAACACCATGCTAACTAGAATATACCATCTACTGACACTTTTCAACAACTTCTAGTGAACCAAAAAACCAAAAACCAATCCATGGAGAGATGCAGATTCACCAACACACATGCACTAAACTAGAAATGCTTGAAACTACCAAGCCAAAATTTTGTTACTCATAACTCCAAAACCAAAAACCAAAACAAGCTAAAATTTTGGAATTAAGTTCTTCTACTAGCCAAAAAAATTATGCTAGAATCATAGAGAAAAATATTCAACAATGGACCAATGCGGACCCAATTATTGGATCCCCTATACACAAAATCACCAGAATTGACACTTAGTCAATTTCCATAACTATCGCCTTCACTGGATCAAACCTTCTTGCAAAATTGGCTCTTACTATCATCCTTAACCATGCTCGAATCACCCAAATTGATCTACACCATAGGACTTGTAATGGGATACAATAATGACATCAATGACAACACTACAATGCATAACTATATTACCTTGTGCTCATTCCACATACTCATGTTGCCAACAAATGCATCAATGAAATCTCTTCATTCTTCCAACAATCTACCCTTTTTTCATTGATGGAGACATTCCAAAATAATCTCCAAAATTACTCTCCCCCTTTGACATCCAAGGAAAAGGGCATATGTACCAATATTCATTTACACTAGATCTCCCCCTAACAAGTATATCCATATATATAGACTGAAAAATTGAATTAACTCCCCCTAAGAATGTTATGCACCAAAACCATATCAAAAACTTGTACCAAAAAAATTTGTACATTGTTTGTATATGTACATTGGAATTTGAAACAATGAACTGAAAAATGCATAAAAAAAGAATAACTGTTAATCGAAGGAGGTTGACTCTTTGAGATTCTCAACATGGTCTTGCCAATCCTATTTTCCCTCTTCCTAGATCTTCTTGGCTATGCCAAGCATCCTACATTGGGTCTTCAACTCCATTAGGCAGTTTTCTCCTTCTTCCAAAGTGTTGGGTACCAGATTAATCTTGGTAACTTTATCAACACTCTTCAGGGCACTGGCAAGTGATGTGAAATTTGAGTTCACCAAGTCCTCGATGTTCTCAAACTTCATAATTATCTTCTCTTTTTGACCTTGCAATCATAAGTATTTATCAAGCAAGTCTTCAACTGCTGATCTTGTGCTTTCATCTAGGTCTTGTGTAGGATTATATGCACTAGAAGCTTTGTATATTTATGACTCAATTGAGTCCATTTCACTTTTGAAGCTAGTTGTGGCTCCAAGCCGCTTCATGCAAAATTGAAACGAGGCTTTGGACTTTTCCATACAAGCCTGCACACCCTTGAGACTATCTTGAAATGTTTTGTGTGCTTAAGCACACTTTTCTGTGATTTCCATTAGTCTCTTCTCACTCATCTTCTTATCTATTTCTTTTTCCAGTTCTTCTTTCAATTTCTCTTCCATTCCAGAGGTATATTCTTTGAAAGAATCAATCAAAAAATTAATATTTTCCAAACTTGACAATGAATTATCAATTATAGTTCCAAGTATGACCTCTTGTAGTGTCTTCACTGCCTCTTCAATTAACTCTCTGCTCTTTTGATGTGTTTCAATAATTTCCTTTCTGGAAAATGCATGAAAGACATCTCCCAACTGAAGTTTGTGGAGTGGATTTTTTTTGGCTATATCCACATTCCCTTCTTGCATGGGAAACTATAGAAACTGAGCTAATACAACATATTGAATTTTTAGTTGCATATTTAATAAGTTCTAAAGAGAATCTCAGGATATTCTAGAGGATTCACCAGTTGCCTTGACACATTCCTTTGCATCCTTCTCTTTATCCTTATCACCATTACTGACTGGTGTCTCTGCTCCTGTTTAGCTTGCATCACTAGATGCTTCTTCACCTTTCTTCTCATCTTCCTTTCCTTTGTCTTCATAACCTGTGACCTTCTCTGCATTATCTACAGGGATGAATGTCTCTAGTTGAGCTTGAATGTTCTCAATAGGTGTCCTAGTTACCGGAGGAGGAGTTTTATTGTATGCAAGTGAGTAGGATGGATAAAATATTGTAGAAGTATGTTTTGAGAATAGTGTGAAGAAAGATGGTGAGATTGTAGTAAAGGATGAGAAGCAAAGAGAAAGTGCAACAATCAAAGAGAAAAATTATGTTGCGGTAGAGTTAAGTCCTTTGAAGGACAGGAAGATAGTGATGATAGTGAGTAGCTAACAGTGATAACTTTAAGAAACCACCCTCAAAAAAATATATAAAATCCTGGAAAATATTTCATTTTTTTAGGAAAAAATATTAATTTGTATTGGTGAATCTTTCCTTTTTTTGAAAAAAAATATTAATTTTATTAGCAATTTTTTTACATCACTAAAATTTTGTAGAAAGTTTTGGCGAATCTTGAAATATAATAGGAAAATGCATTAATTATGACGGAAAATCCATCCAATCTAAAAAGATAATTCTCATGGTAAAGTATTAGCTCAAACTATTAGCCAATTTTGGATTCCCAAATTTCAACTATTAGCCAATTGGAAAATATTAGCCACTAAAAAAATCACTAGTAGCGAAGGTGAAAGTATTGCAGGTGAAAGTGAAAGACTAAAAATTGTAGTAGTTGAGGATGTTGCAGTTAAAACAAAGTATGCAGTGATGTATGAGGATCCAGTGTTCGATGAGGAACCTGATGAAGACCAAGAGTTTCTTGAGGAAGAGATTGTTGAGATAAAGAAGTTGTTCAATACAACAATAGAGATAGTAGCATTCACTAGTGAGGAAGAAGATATTGTGACAAAAGAAGTCATCGAGGTAAAATTTGATTTTTTATAAGTTTTATAATGTGGAATTTGTAAAGGATTTGCATTGTGTGATGAGAAAAGAGTTAGAAAAGAAAAAGGATTGTGAAGATCCAGAGTGGTATATAGATGTATACTTGTAGGTAGAGGCTATGGAGGAAGCTATAGGAGAGATTTGGTGGAGGTGGTCAATTTGTGGTGGGTCAAAACCCACGAAAGATGAGAGAAGTAGAGAGATTATTTGGAGGAGGATGGTACATGGTGGATACAAGTCCACGAGAGAAAAGAAGAATGGTAAGCAGAGTTGTTGGAAGAAGAGGAAGAAGAAAAGACTTCATGTGCACTTTGGACAATGATGGAGTTTGTTGCAAATTTCTTGCAATTTGAAAGAATGGTTCTACCATTCAACTCCAATTTTGTGAGTCTATGCTCACAAAATTTCTACCCTGGGTGTCTAATGCAAGAGCATCCAAGGGTACCAAGCAAGCCTGCACAACTCAAAATATTTTAAATTTTTATGCTTGTGTTTTATTTTGATTTTTGGTTGCAAGTGTAAATTGTTGAAATTTTCAACTCCTCCAACATAGAAAAATTTGGTGATGGATTATGGGAAAATCAATTAATCAATTGATTCACTTTTTTATTGTTTTAAAATATTTGAGAAGTGTTCTAAAAGGGAAAAATTCCATGTCCAAGCCTGTGAGTGGACAATTATTGTAAATTGTAACTCCATTCAATTTTTTTTTGAAATTGCATCTTGTTGGAGGATTGAAATGATGGGAATTGATGGAATGGAGAGAGTGGGTGTAAGGTGGGAAAACAATTTAGAATTTCACATTGAATGCACATTCCAAGAAGAGGAAATCCATGCCAGGAAGGAGTAATGAGCATTCTAGAGGTTTGACTGGCATATTATTATTTTTGGGAAAAGAGAAAAGATTGTCTAGGTCGTAACTATGAGACCCAGTTTCAGTAAAACAATCATAACTTTATCATACGATAATTAATTAAGAATTTCAAAATGATCTGGAAATCTGGAAATGAGACACACTAAACCCATAAACCGTTGGAGGAGATTTAGATGAATGCGGGAGCGGTGAGAGGTAGAAAGTAACAAGTTTTCTTGTTGCAATATGAAAAAGAAGATTCGACCGAAAATGAATGAAAACAAATATGTGAAAAATGGTGATTGCAAGTGAGGAGGAAATATTTGATGTTATTTGAGGAGTGTTGCATATTTTTGTATGTTGAAATCTCAAATTGAAAGGAAGCCCATGAGCTTCATGTTTATGTAGTCATTTTTAGTTGTAAGAACTTATTGTATGTTGCTGATTTCTCTTTCATATTTGAATAACAAAGTATATTGTTGCCTTCTTGCATAGTGTTGTGGTAGTTGTTTGATTTCAGATTTGAAGGGAGAGTTTGTCCCTCCATCATTGTATTGTGACACACTTTTTTAAATAAATTTTTTTGATAACACATACATAAGACACTTCTATTTGTATTTGCAAGTGATTTTTGAATGACATGAATAGGTGGATTCAAAATATTTTAATACTCCTTTTTAATTATTTCCAACATGTGCAAAGATCTCAAATTCTTGCAACAATGGAAAGAAGTGGAGTTCTTACCTACAAACATAATTCAAAAGTCTAAAATATGTTTAAAGGAAAGGAAGAAACTTTTGATATATTTTGCAACTCCATTATGGATCTAGAATTCAATAATATTAAAGAGGTAAGGAGTTCCATATTTTATCATAATTTTATAAATCCATTTGAACTACATCTTCAACCTGATATCTTAAAATATTGAAAATATAAGGTGTTTCAAACTTTTCTCATAGTTTCATAATTGCATTATGTAACTACATCCTCACCTTGAAATCCTAAAATATTGAAGAGGTAGAGTTTTTTACTTTGTTCACAATTTCATAACTACATTATAGAACTACATGCCCATCCTAAAATCCTAACATATTGAGGTGGGGAGTTCCAAGCTTTGCTCATAGTTTTGTAACTACATTAAAGAGCCACATTCCTATTAGGAGTTTTGGACTTTGCTAATAATTTTATAACTATAATTTTGAACTACATCTCCACCCTAAAATCTTGAAATATTGAAGAGGTAGGGAGTTTTGGACTTTTGGATTAGTTTCATAAGTACATTAGAGAACTACTTCCCCATCCTAAAATTTCAAATTATTGAAGAGGTGGGGATTTTTAAACTTCTCTTGCAATTTCATAAAAGCATTTAGGGAACTGCATCTCCATACTAAAATTCAAAATATTGAAGAGGCATGAAGTTTCAAACTTTTGTCATAATTTCACAGTTGCATAATAGAACTACACCTCTATCTCAAAATATTAAAGAGAGGGAATTTCAAACTTTGCTCACAATCTTCCAGTTACATTATAGAGCTATGTTATTAGCTAGAGTATTAATCATATTTGAAGAAGAAAAGATAGAACTTGTAGAATTTTTAGATCATGCTCATATTATAGTGAAGGAGAGTTTGGAGGATCCAAGTGCCTAGATCAATGTTTTACCCTAGACATACATTTCATTGCCTAAGATTAAATTTCTCTTCCTCACATCTAATATGGTGGTGAGTATTCATAGTGCAAAATGAATATATTATTGACAAACCATGATACATTGATTCACATGTAAAGACAAATTCATTGCTACAAACTTACTCCTTGAGACATGTCATTACTAACAACCTAACGTTAGAACAAGGAGAGGTGTTTCTTTCTACAAGCCAACCTTTTTCTAAGTATGGTTCTTTATTGAATCATCTAGTCTTGCATTAATGACATTCAATCAAGTGGCTACCAAGGTCTCTAAGATCATATTCTTATCTTGCTACAACTTCCACATTTTACTGAGGAAGTATTTCAAATTGTATGTGGCATCCAAATAAGGGTCAAATTTTTTCATTATTATATTATGTTAAAAAGCCTATTTTTATAAAATTTACAATGTAATATCTAATGAGTTGAAAAGTATGCTCATTTGGAAATTGTGTACTTTATTTATTTTAGATATTTTTAAAGTCAAAAATAGGAAGTGAAATGGTCATAGGGGAATGTGAAGGATTTCTACACCTTTATATTGTTAAGTATCAACAAATTTGTAAGGGATTTTTTGTAATTTTTCATAGCATTATACTAGGTATGGGATAGAGACTTTGTGATTTAAAAAATTTCAAGAATAAGAAAAAAATGAGAACTTTGCACATGTCTACTTTATTCCTCATGATTAGGTATTATTCTTGTCTTTAGTTATTCTTTGTATTCATGTAAATCCAAAATAATAAAATCATTATTCACATGTTCATGTATGTGATGGAGTTACAATGATTTTCTATTTAATTTTTAAATAACCCTTTTCTTTTCTTGATGGTCCTCTTATTTCACTCCATCTGGGGTTTCTCTATTTTCTTTTCCTCTTTGTTCTTCTTCCCGTTTCTTTCCTTTCTGCAGTTTTTTAATTAAAAACACTAGAGATCACCACCATATGAGGGTGTTGCCCCTTTCAAACATAGAGGGAAATTAATTTTCACATGGTGATTTCTCCTAATGTTGCAAGTTCTCATTGTTTCTTTTTGGGTGAGTTAGAGAAATATCAAATGTTGACCATGTTTCAATTCAACTTGTGTAAAATGTTCAATTGTTAGTTGGTTCTATGTTGAATTAAATTGAAATCATAATATATAAATTATTTAAGTTCTTCTTATATCCTATTTGTTTGACTTGGAAGCTTTCAGGTCTCCAATTTCAAGCTTTCCAATTATTAGTTGATAGACTTTTCTTTGTAGGTTTTCAAATCTAAAAAATGCTAGAAAAATTATTTCACACTAAAAAAATATTGTTTAGGTGTTAGAATTTCTCACTTTATGAGAAAAATCCTTCTTCTTAGTACAAGAAAACACTTTCAATTAACACATGTCCAAGTGCTAGTGTATTTTGCTTATAGATGTCAATGAATAGTTAGCCAATAGGCTTTTTTGTGGACTTTTAAACCCCTCAAAAAACAATTTTTTTCTCATACTAGAAAATAATATTTAGTTTCTAGATATGTCTCACTTTATGGGAGAAATCTTTCTTCTTGATACAAAGAAATACTTTCAATTAACACACATCGAACTTCCTATCAATAAACCCACTACACCTTTTAATGTACAAACTTAATAGTGAATCTTCTCATCATTGTAATATGCCTAAGTTACAAGAAACACAATGAATAGGGGTCACTTAATATTTCTAAGATTTACAACCTGTTTCCAATGGAAAATGACCATTGTGGATATGCACTTTTTTTTTGGACACATTGCAACATAAGAAACCACACATTGAAAAAAAAATTGCTTATCATTTAACATTTCTAAGATCTACAACTTGTTAGCAATGAAAAACAATTTTAGATAAGAAATTCTCTTTTCTTTTCTTTTTTTTGGACAAATTGTAATATAAGAAACTACACAATGAATTTTTTTTCTTCTAATTTGGCTAGGGGCTTGAGGGTTTGTCCAAGCTACCTTCTTGTGCTATTATTTGAGTTTTTAGTTGATTGTAACAACTATACCTTAACTTGTTCTTTGTAAGTTGTGTAAAAATGCCTCAAAAGATTGTCTTCTAGTAGGCATTTGTTTATAATTCTCTGCTTTTCTCTTTGTATGATGCTCTTTTATTGTTTTGTAGGCATGGTTGACTTTACAACAACTCTTCTGTACACTGCTTTGTCATTATTCATGTAATATGTATTCTATTTAAGCTTCATTCAATATGAAAAAAACTTTGTTTAATGGCCAATTGCATAATTCTTAATCCCTACTTATAACAAAAAATTCTTAAAAATTGTGTAGAGTAAAAAGAAATTAATTTGCTTTCTAATATATATATATATATATTGATTACTTAGAGGTATCCCTACGACTTAGCGCAACGACCCCCCTCGCCTTACCTAAGGCGAGACTAGTCCTTTGGGGATGGGTGTAGACACCCTCAATCCACACCCATCTGGTAAGGCCGGTAATTGCGTGAGTCGATCCTATGACCACGGGGAGCATACCCAAATCTATGGGCCAACTATGCTACCGTGTGGGGTCTTATTTTTTTAATCATTTTTTTTATTATATAAAATGAGGCAATCTAAAAATTCTTAAGCACTTGTTTCACAAGGTAGTTTGTAGTCAGGAATGCTCGAAGAAAAGACAACAGATGGTATTAAATGTGTAGTAGATAGTGCTGAAAAGATGTAACAAGAAGATAGTGAGATGATATTGATTATACAATAGATAGTTTGATTGATTTTATGTACAAAGATTAAAATCCTTTCAAAAATTCATCTTTATCTAATTCATAACTTCCATAAAAAAATTATCAATGCATAATTTTTTTTAAGATACTTTTTTTCAAAGTATATGGTGAAAAATAAAAGATTAACCTACTTTGCCACTGTTCTGTTTTTTACCCGATTTTCTTTTCCTCTAAAAAGCTGCTAGTTTGGATGGTCGGTTGCAATCTTTTTCAGTGGATTTGTGAATTTTCATTTCTAAAATTGAAAGCAAAGTCAGTAAGGGTGAATGCAAGATATTAAACTAAAGAATGAAAAGCAATAAAGCTGGTCTGTCAGGGGACACCTTACAAAAGGTACAGCATGACAGACAGGCTGCATTCCATTTTCGTCCTTTCATGAAGAGGGAAAGACACAGATTTACCTACTTCATACAAAATCACAATCCATTGCTTCATTCGATAGCATGGCAGTCTTTTAGATTTCTTATTAGCAATTTAGTGGTCTTTATAAACCCTACTTTTCAGTGAAGTCCAGTTGAAATGAAGAATAGCAGCTGAAATGTACGTTCAAACCATTGACCTCTAGCTGAAAAGTACTCTGTCTATTAAGCATGCCCTAAACGAGCAAATTCATTATCAAGAAAAGCAGTAGGTAGCCTAATTATTTGGCGTTTTTTATAGTACACCCACATGGGTGGAACTTGGAAGGATGCAGAATTTGTGGAGGAGAAAAGCCCAAGTGAGTTAGGAAACCTTGGCTTTATCTTGATTTCGATAAGAGGAAAGGAATGAATTGTTAATGGTAGGACATGTGGAAAAGACAGGGAGGCAACAATGGTATTGTAGATTTCACATTATACATGTCTTTTTTATTACTATCATCAATAATATCTGTCTCTTTCTATGATATTGTAGATTTCTGAGTTTTGAGACATGTCTTCTTCATTACTATCATCAACATCATCAACAGTATTCATTTCATTTTATGGCATTATAATTTTCACACTGACATCTTAGAGGTTTGAGACATGTCTTCTTCGATACTACTATCGACAATATTGTATCATAGAAATATTGTCTCATTCTATGATATTGAAATTTTTACACCGACATGTTCGACAATATTGTATCATAGAAATATTGTCTCATTCTATGATATTGTAATTTTCACACTGACATATTTGACAATATTGTATCATAGAAATATTATCTCATTCTATAATATTGTAATTTTCGCACCGACATGTTTAAAGTTTGAAACATGTCTTCTTCATTACTACCATCAACAATATTTTGTAGAAACTAATTCAACCATACAGACAATCAAAGAACACAGGATGTATGTGGTTCGGCCGTAGCCTACATCCACGGGAGAAGAGAGAGAGGGATTATTATTCATTGTTGTGTAGAGATTTACAACGAATCTACATATAAAGGTTTACAACAGCCTTAATTAGGCAGGCATAGATTAGGATAAATCCCACAATTCATGCAATCTCCATACAGTTCATGCAATCTCCATAAATAGCTCAAAGTTGTAGATAGTTACAAATCCCGCAAATCTCTCTGAATCTCTCTTCTCCAACACACTCCCCCTCAAGTTGGTGCGAAAATGTCAATAGAGCCCAACTTGGACAATACTTCTTGAAACTTGAGAGCTGGAAGACCTTTTGTAAATATATCCGCCAATTGCTGAGTTGTAGGGACAAAGGTTGTGCGGATGACATTGGCTTGCACATTCTCTCGAACAAAATGGCAGTCAACTTCAATATGTTTAGTGCGCTCATGAAACACTGGATTTGAAGCGATATGCATAGCAGCCTGATTATCACAGAATAATTGAGTTGGTAGAGATGAACCATAACCAAGGTCCTGCAACAGAGCTCAAAGCCATATAATTTCACTGGTAGTTGATGCCATCGCTCTATATTCTGCTTCAGCACTTGAACGAGCAACAACACTCTGCTTTTTACTTTTCCATGTGACCAAATTACCTCCAACAAAGGTACAATATCCAGTTGTAGACCTTCGATCAATTGGAGATCCTGCCCAATCAGCATCAGTATAGGCAGTAATAGAATTATGACCAGTCTTACGCATCCATATACCTCTGCCTGCGGACCCTTTTAGATACTGTAAAATTCTAGTGACGGCCTGCATATGTTGAGCCTTGGGAGCATGCATGAAATGACTTACCAAACTTACTGCATAAGAAAGGTCAGGTCGAGTAATGGTTAAATAGATTAACCTACCGACCAACCTTTGAAACTGACCAATATCAGGCAACAATGCACCAGTATCATCTAATTTTCCTCCACTATCCGTGGGCGTATCTGATGGCTTGATTCCAAATTTACCAGTTTCTTGTAACAAATCCAACACATACTTTCGTTGATTAAGAAAGATGTCATTTTTTGAGTAGGCAACTTCTAATCCTAGAAAGTACTTCAAAATTCCCAAATCTTTAATGGCAAATCTATTGTGTAGCAGAATTTTGAGCTTAGAAATTGCATTTTGATCATCACCAGTAATGACTATATCATCAACATAAATCAGCACAACAACAATACCAGAGTTACTTCTTTTAACAAACAGAGAAGGATCTGCATTACTTCGTTTCAGCCCATTCAACATAAGGACAGAACTAAGCTTAGCATACCAGGCTCGTGGAGATTGTTTAAGCCCATAGATTGCCTTTTTTAATTTACACACTAAACCAAAGTTGGCCTCTTGAGGATGCCCAGGTGGGATGCTCATGTAAACTTCTTCTAAGATCACTGTGCAAGAATGCATTTTTGACATCCATTTGAAACAATTTCTAGTCTTGATTGACGGCAAGGGAAATGAGGACCCGAAATGTGTTCATCTTTGCAACAGGCGCAAAAGTTTCCTGGTAATCTACGCCATATGTTTGTGTGAATCCTCTAGCAACAAGTCTGGCCTTATGTCGTTCTAAGGAACCATCACTATTGTATTTATTTTTGTACACCCAACGACATCCGACAGTTTTCCTTCCTGGAGGTAGCTTAACAATCTCCCATGTGTTATTGTCATCTAGAGCTTGTAGCTCGTCTTGCATAGACTTCCTCCAAACTGCAATGGAGTTAGCTTCTCTAAAAGTCTTAGGTTCTTGATTATGATCAACAGTACTCAAGAAAGCTAGGTGAGACTGAGAAATATTATTATAAGACAGGTGATCCTATATAGGATAAGATGTAGCATGATAAGTGAAGAAATCTTTCATTCACTCTAGAGGACGAGTTGCTCTACTCGATCGTCGAGTAGCTTGAGGAGATGTGGGGATTGGTGTTGCTTCAAGAACTTCTGCATCGTGATCAGGAACAACATCCTCATTGGTAATGGTAGGAAGCGGAACTAGGTGAGACACAGACTCCCCCTGTGATCGACTCCTAGATTCAACACAAGCTTGAAAAAAAGATTCAGACTCCACAAAATGGACATCACGTGAAACAAAAATTTTACGAGTGACAGGATCATAACATATGTACCCTTTCTTAGTGGAAGAATACCCAAAAAATACACACCGAGTAGAGCGAGCTTCTAACTTATCTCTGTGTATTGCTTGCAGGTGCACATAACAGACACATCCAAATACCCTCAAGTGTGAGATGTCAGGTGTCCTATTTTTGAGTATTTCCAATGGTGACTTGAACTTAATAACACGGCTGGGAAGACGGTTGATCAAATATGCAGCGGTCAATACACCATGAGACCAATATTGTTTTGGGACCTTTGTTTGAAACATAAGGGCCCGTGCAGTTTCCAGGATGTGTCGATTCTTTCTTTCGGCCACCCCATTTTGTTGTGGAGTTCCGACACAACTTGTTTGATGAATAATGCCATGGCTTTGAAGATATTCTAAAAAAGATCCTTTAACATATTCGGTACCATTATCAGACCTAAAAGTTTTTATTTTAGCATCAAACTGATTAGACACCATAGTATGAAAATCTTTGAAAACAGAAGTCACTTCAGTTTTTGATTTTAACAAGTATAACCAGGTAGCACGAGAAAAATCATCAATGAACAACACAAAATATTTATATCCATCATAAGAATCAATAGGCCCAGGTCCCCATAAGTCGGAGTGAACTAATTCAAACAACTCAGTAGACATAGAAGACGAATTGACAAAAGGTAAACGCGTTTGTTTAGAAAACTGACAAACATCACAGACATCAGAATCAACAGAAGCAGAGGGACAAAGTCTTGACAAGATACGGTTGGATGGATGTCCAAGCCGTTTATGTAAAATGTGACTTTCAATTACACCACTGGCATGATACGCCTTATTGAGGGAGTTTAGAAAATAAAGTCCATGTGAGTATGTTCCTTTACCAATCGTCTTCTTCGACTTTCGATCCTGAAAGATGACAGATGTTGGAGAAAATATGACATCACAATTTAAAGAATTAGTAATTTTTCCAACAGACATAAGTTGAACAGGGAAGGATGGAACAACCAGAGCATCAGATGGAGCATTATGAGAAAAGAAACTAATTTTACCACTTCCTAAGGCTGAAACAGTAGTTCCATTTGCAACAGAGATATCATGCTTATCAGTTTTTGGAATAAAATTGGTTACTGAAGAAGGACTATTGGCCATATGATCTGTAGCTCCGGAATCAATAATCCAGGAATTAATTTTGGAATTGGAAGTAAGATAAGCATGAAGATTACCTGACACGTGAGAGGAAGTGGACAGACTGTTGCTAGAAGAGACAGTCTTACTGAGTTGTTGAAGAAGATGACCCAACTGATTGATTGAAAAGGAAGTCTCGGCTACAGCAGCATGATCCTTCTGACCCTTATATTCAGATTTGAGATGTGGATGTAATTCCCAGCAACGATCCTTGGTATGCCCAGTTTTCTTGCAGTGATCACATTGATAGAGTTCCTTCTTACCCTTGTAGCGAGAAACATTCCTATTTTTGTCAGAAAAGTGAGGCTTTCTTTTATCATCCTTTTCAGCCAAAAGGACATTAGATTCAATCTTCTCCGTTGAAGTTTTGGATTCTGAGCTCATAGTCTTTCTTCGAGTTTCCTCTCGCTGAATAATAGCACAAACACCAGCAAGAGTGGGTAATGTGGCATCCATCAGAAGATTGTGCCTTATGTATTCATACTCAGGCTTTAGGCTACGAAGTAGTGAGAAAATTTTATCCTCCTCAACTTGTTTCAAAAGAGTTTGGGCATCAGTGGTATGTGGACGATACAAGTTCAATTCGTCCCACAGTTTTTTAAGATTCCCAAGGTGTTCACTAAAGGTTTTTTCACCTTGTTGGGCTGCAGCAATTTCAAGAGTGAGTTCAAAAATACAAGCAGCATTATTTTGGTTCCCATATAATTCAGCGATTGAATCCCACAGTTCTTTTGCTGAATTAGAAAAAGTGAAAATTTCGGCAATATGAGTTTCCATCGAATCGAGTAACCATGATCGAACAAGCTGATCATTGGATATCCAATCCTCATATCCCGATTCAGTAGTTTGAGGACACTGTTTATCACCATTAATGAAACCAAATTTTTTCTTGCCACCAAGCGACAAAGTAATAGCTCTAGACCATGCTACATAATTGACACCATTTAACGGAACCGATGAAAGTCTCTAACTAGGATTTGAATCGAACTCAGCCATGGAAAAAAACAAGGACGAAGTCGCAAGGAAAAACACTTACAATGAAAGTCTCCGCAGGAACTAGCAGGGCAGATGTAGTTTTGAACAGGTCATAGAAGAGCAAAGAAAACCCTAGTTTCTGGTTCACCAACTGGCTCTACAGCAGCTGCTTCTTTGACTTCTGCACTCTGGTTCGATGGATCACAGCAAATAAATCAAGAAAGGCACTCGATTCCCTGGTTTATGTGTGATAATGAAATCTTTTATTGAAGCAGGGGAATGGGAAAGAAAAAATATAGCAGGACTCCGAGCAAGGGAAGGTGATGGTAATCCAAGATAACAACGCCTCTTAGAGCAAACAATTCTGACAATTGTAGAAGCTTCGCACCAACACAAAAGACGGCAGGAACAAGCGTTGGGATCTGGCAAAAAACGCGAATTGTGTTTCAGATCTGGCAGGATCACAAAAAATGCGAATGAAACAGGAGGATCCTATGACGAAATCAAACTAAGACCTGCTCTGATACCATAAAGAAACCAATCATAACACAGAGATGTATGTGGTTCGGCCGTAGCCTATGTCCACGGAGAAGGGAGAGTGATTGTTATTCATAGTTATGTGTTTGGAGATTACAACACCTCTGCATATAAAGAGATACAACAACCTTAATTAGAAAGCATGGATTAAGATGAATCCCACAATTTATGCTTTCTCCAACACAGATAGATAGATAAAAATCCCGTAAATCTCTCTTCTCCAACAAGAAACTTCTTTTGGTGTCAGTTTCAACAAATATTGCAACTGGGTGTGCAGGTTATATATATATATATATATATATATATATATATATATATATATATATATATATATATATATATATATATATATATATATATATATGCTAATCACACAACCAAGAATGCGAGAAAAGATAAACTATGGTGAAAAACTCTATTTAGGAGCAAACTGGATTCCTTAAGATTCATTGGCCATTCTTTTTGAAGTCTCATAAATGGAGAAGAAATTTCTTAAATCCAATAGCACTTTTAGTTTTTCTTCATACAAATAAAGCTGCAAGTAATGAAAGATAAAGTAAAATTGGTGGGGTATTTATATCCTACCCTCGTGATCAGTGATTATTTTAATGAAATTGTTGATATCATTATTACATCATGATGTGGCCAACATTCATGAGTATATTGTTATTTAGTCTATTATATCTTCCAGTTGCCATTCAAAGGGGAGTTGCCTTCTTTTGTGAAGGAAATTTAGACTAAATTAGTCTCAAGTAATTTTCCCTTGTAAGAAAAGATAGGACAATGCTTTGTAGAAACCCTTGTTTCCTCTGTTTCTCAAATCTGACGTTTTTTTGTGTTTTTTTGAAGTTTTGATTTTTTTGGTGTTTTTGTGCAATGAATGAAAGATTGCGATTTTTGCAAGAATTGAAAATAAATTCAATACAAATAAATCTACTTTGAAAATGATGAAATCAATAGCTAATATGGACGCCAGTCTTTATATAAATCTTCTGAGACAGTTACATATAAGATCCATTAACATGCAATATAAAGAACAATGATTTTTATTGAAAACCTGATGTTTGCAGCTTGCTGGTAAATAGCTTGAAATGGTATGGCTGTATGAAATTTTCCCTTCTCCTCCTATATGGCAATCTCAAATGTCTTCTGGTACCCTAGCGCCCTCAATGATGTAAACTGGAAGTCAAAAGGGAAGGCGTTTCTCTTGATGGAAGAAGTACGGCTCCTTAAGATGGTACAGCCTACTGTACAAAGGTACGGCTGAAGCAGCAGCGGCATTAAATAAATGTACAGCCTTTCTCTGTGTTCCCTAATCTCAAGATAGATGCGCCTAACTGTTAAAAACTCCCCTGAAAGAATAAAATGGCGCCTCAATGTAGAAAACTTTCCTGGATGAATATCTCTCTGAAACCCTGATGAAATAAACTTCTGTGAAGCTCTGTAATTTCTTCTGGATGAAGAAATTTCTCAACTGGCAATAGATCAGGTGATATCTCACACCCTCTGAACTGCTTTCAATGGAGATGGCTCGTTCCCCAATGAATTCGAGACTGAAACCCTAAGTTTCTGTGCTCAGACAAAACTTGACCAATTTTCAATATCAATAATCACATAATGGCTCAAAATCCAATGCAAATGCACTATATCCCTCAAAAGTGCGATTTCCTCAAAAATAGGGAATATTAAATAATTCGAACTTCTTTTGCATTTAATATTTCAATAGTCTCAGCCAAATTTTATAATAAAATATAATCAACGAATTGGCCCCTTCCTATGATGGGCGACCCCTCAGCTTAAATCACTTAAGTTATAATTAAATATTATAACTTTATTTTATAATCTCCATATAATTAATATTTAATTAATTCAATTAAATATTAATATCTCTCTCGTTATACATCCGATGCCTGATCCGTCTCAAGTCGGATTTAACACCGGCGACTTCAATCGCTAAATCCATACTGCTAAAAATAAAGGGTCCTACGACCGCCAAAAACTCAAAATAGCAACCGCAAGAAAGTCTCCGAATGAGCCCAAATCTAAAGCCAACCGATCAAGAACTGGCTAATCGTTTGTTAAGCCCAACGCGACTCCTCTATCTAGTCTATCAGCTCAATGAGGGTCAGTATGATAGGCCAACTCGCATCCAGAGATGTCATCGAGAAGGGGACATGACAAATCAGCTTCTCCTTAAATTGCTTATCTTCTGCTAATCTCAATGCCGATGTCGCAGAACATCCTCGCTTCCCACGTAGTATCCTCAACCCAAGAATCTCCATTTCACCAGATATTCCCTCGATAGTCCTCCCACGCGAATCGTCTCCCTATACTCCAGATGGACTCGTGTACTAAAATCAGCTTTCCCTCATCATCTAAGGGAGGTAAAACTGCAGAAGGTACCACACAGTGACCCAACGCCTTCTTGAGACGTGACACGTGAAAAACATTGTGTACCTTGCTCTCTGCCGGAAGCTCAAGCTCATAAGCCACCTCTCCAACACGCCTCAGGATCCTGAAAGGACCGTATTAATGGCGAGCTTTCCCCGGTCTTAATTTCTTCCTAAGAGTGGACTGACGGTAGGGCTGCAGCATGAGGTAAACCATGTCACCAACCTCGAAATGCCTCTCCGTCCTCTTCTGATCCGCATACTGTTTCTGCTGATTCTGTGCCTTTGCGATATTCTCCTTCAGAGCCTTCATAGTATCCTGACTCTCCTACAATAAATCTCCTGCACTCGGCACTCTATTGTCGTTCAATAGTAGATCTAGGAAACTTGGCGCCTCATACCCATACAACGTCATAAAAGGAGACATCTGAATAGTCATGTGGAATGTCGTATTATAGCAATACTCACACAAGTGAATCCACTTGACCCATGCCTTCAGCTGCCCCGCAATATAATTCCTGAGATATCCTTCCACCCACTTATTCACTTTCTCTGTCTGCCCATCAGTCTGAGGGTGGTAACTAGTGCTCGGAGTGAGCTCGGTCCCACAAAGTCTGAAAACCTCCTGCCAGAAATGACTCAGGAACCGACTATCTCTGTCGCTCACAATACTCCGAGGCAACCCATGAAGTCTGAATACCTCGCGAAAGAATACCTCTGCTACCTGTGTAGCTGTGTAGGTTGTGGTGATCGGAAAGAAGTGGGCATACTTTGTAAGCCGATCCACAACTACATATATACAGTCTCACCCTTGGGCTTTAGGCAAGCCCGTAATAAAATCCATTGACAGGCATTCCCACTTCCTGTCAGGAATCGGAAGTGGCTACAATAAACCTGCCGGGTACGTGTTCTCCTGCTTGTTCTGCTGACAAATAGGGCACTCACGCACGTATTGAAGAACATCTGCCTTGAGTCCTTTCCAGGTAAATATCTCCCGAATCTGCCTGTAGGTTTTGAAGTATCCAGGATGTCCTGCTGTAGGAATGTCATGAAAGACTCGCATAACAATGTTCTTCACCTCTGACCCTGGGATCAAAAATATCCTGTTCTTGTAAATGATCAAGTCATTTACAAGCCTATACCTGGTATCAACTGCTGATCCCTCAACAATGCTGGAGGCCCAACTATCCTTGGCATACTCTACCACTATCATATGCCTCCAATCCTCCGAGATATGAACCATAGTGCTCAAATACGGTTTACGTGAAAGTGCATCAGCCACTACGTTTTGTGTACCTTTGATATATGAAATATCAAAGTCATAAGCCTGCAACTTATTGACCCACTTCTGTTGTCTATCATTGAGATCTCGCTGCCCCAAGAAGTGTCTCAAACTGTTGTGATCAGTTTTAATGCAAAATTTGCTGCCAACAAGATATTGTCAAAATTTTGCTAAGGCATGCATAATCGCGAGCATCTCCTTATCATATATGCTATACAGTCTCTCTGGTCCTCTGAGCTTGCGGATCTCATACACAATCGGGTGCTTGTCCTGCATAAGCACCGCACCAATGCCCTCACCTGATGCATCACATTGAAGCTCAAACGACTTCGTAAAGTCAGGTAGTGCCAAAACAGGGCATGTGGTCATCAATTCCTTGAACTTCATAAAACACTCTTGTGCCTCAGAAGTCCAAACAAATGCCCCCTTCTTTAGTAAATCTGTCATCGGGGCTGCATGTCGTGAATAACCATTCACGAATCTGCGGTAGAACCCACATAAACCGAGAAACCCTCTCAACTATGTCAGGTTTGTCGGTGTAGGCCAATCAACAATGGCGCGGATTTTTTCAGGATCCATACGCACTCCATCTGCACCGATAATGTGACCTAGATATAGCAATTCAGTCATCCCCAAGTCACACTTGGATTCCTTGGCGTACAAGGACTCCCTCTCCAAGATACTCAACACGGTCTCCAGGTGAGCCAAGTGCTCCTGCCATGTCCTGCTGTATATAAGGATGTCATCGAAGAAGACCAACACAAATCTCCTCAGCTGTGAATGAAAAACCCTGTTCATCGTAGACTGAAAAGTGGCTGGCGCATTAGTGAGCCCAAATGGCATCACTATAAACTCGAAGTGCCCACAATGACATCGGAAGGCAGTCTTCTCTACGTCCTGCTCACGGACCCTAATCTGATGATACCCTGACCGTAAATCAATTTTGGTGAAGTAACATGCTCCATGGAGCTCATCAATAAGCTCGTCAATCCTCGGTATCGGATACCTGTTCTTAATCGTCCTCTTATTCAGGACCCTGTAATCAATGCACATGCGTAATGTTCCATCCTTCTTCTTAACCAAGACAACCGAAGAAGCGAATGGCGACTTGCTAGGCCGAATGTGACCCATAGCAAGTAACTCCTTTATTGTCTTCTCTATCTCATCCTTCAATCTTTTAGGATGCCTGTAAGGAGTTATCATCACGGGCTTAGCGCCCTCCTCGAGCTCAATAATGTGCTCTATGCCTCTGTCTGGAGGTCTACCTGGCGGAATATCACTGAATACCTTATCGTGCTTGACTCTCAACTGTTGAATGTCCGGATGATATTCTGTCTTTTGCTGTCCCTCCTGTATAGGGGCTAAATGACACTCGGCAGCCCACTCTACCATGTCGTGACGCATGAGCCTCTCCATCCGACGAAAAGAAATTGTTTTGAGGTCGCTGTCCCGAATTGCTTTAAGTATGTGAGTCTTCCCGTCGACATCAAAACGGATCTCCATGTCCTTGAGACGAAGGGTGACTTCCTCCAATGAATGAAGCCACTTCATTCCCAAGACCAAATCAATGTCTCCCATGTTAACCACATAGTAATCAGCCTTGAACTCATAATTGTTCAGGCGTAAAGGGAGATCCTTTATCATGCGTTCACACCTCAAAGTGTATCCATCGGCCACCTTGACTCTAATGCCCTCGAACTCCTCAGTAATGAGTCCGCGTTTCTCAACGAATCTAGCATCTATGAAATTATGTGTGGCTCCTGTATCAAGTAGGGTAATGACCCTCTGTCCTGCCAACACACCACGAATCCTGAAAGAGCCCTCCTGCTGTATGCTAGATAAGCGTGCCTCCTGTAACTGAAGCTCTGGCCCTGTCTCAGCTCTAGGCTCTGGAGCCTCTGACTCTGAATCCTCGGAACTCTCCTGCTGTTCGGAATTTTCTGATTCTGAGTCCTCCTAGTACGCCCACATCACTCGATTTGCCTTGCCCTTAGGTCTTAGAGGACAATCATGATTGGCGTCATAGGGTCCTTTGCAGTAGAAGCAAAGCTTCTTCCTGCGTAGGTCATTAAGGGCCTCTCGATCCAAAGGTGGAGCTGCTGATTTACCCTTTCAATCATTCCTAAAGTCTGATTTTTCTTTGTTAAAATCAGATTTGTCCCTGTTTTTATTAAAGCCCTTATTATCCCTGAATGATGAAGAACCTCTGGAGTTGAATCGACTAGACGGTGCTGCTAACTCCATGCTTCGTGCTTTCTTCATCGCCTCCTGTAATGAAGGAGGATCAAAGGCTTTGATCTAGCCTCTCAATGGCTCTGTCAAACCCTCCATGAAGAGTACTACTAATCTCCTCTCTAATATATTCGGGACCATGACTGATAGCTTCTGAAAGTCACCGATATAGGTCTCTAGACTGCCACTCTGCCTCAACTGAGCCAAGTCTCTGAAATAGGTTTCCGAATCCTTCCTGTCAAAACGCTCTACCAACTTGTCAACAAACTCCTGGTAGGATGTGATCCGGTCATGCTGTAACATCACCATCCCATGGTGCCACCAGTCGTAAGCTACTCCCTCTAGATGCAGTGTCGCATATCAAATGGCATCTCTCTCAGCCATCGGACGTAATGTGAGGAATGTATCTAACTTGCTAATCCATGCCTGGGCTGTCACCTTGCCACTCCCATCGAACATCGCTAGGTTAAGCCTGTTTGTTGCATGTTTTAGGTCATTGTTCTGAAATCTAGCTCTCCAATCCTATCGACCTCTGTGGTGCTCTCGCCTCTGTGTAATAAAATGGTCAAAAGTGATCCGTTCTCTGACCTCAGGTGGTACTAACTCCCACTCCTCGTTCGCTGCCATAAGCGTATCCGCGAACAACTCATCCTGCTCCTCACCTGCCAAGACCTCCTCGGCCTCCTGTCTCACAAATGTAGGCCTGGTAGGCCTGTCTGCTGTCTGTGAGGCTGTCCTAGGTGCCCTACGAGACCCTGCTTCACTCCTCTCATTGTCACGATGTGGTGACGGTCTCCTCGGAGTACCCAGTCTCTGAAGTGCAACTGCCAACTGCTGTAATACATCATCGGACCGCCGTTGACCTGAACGAAGATCTCTGAGTGCAAGCAAAACCTCTGCATCATCTTGATCTCTATTATTAGGTGGGATCTTTGTCCTAAGTATATCTGTTCTGTCAGCCCTGTCATTCCTGTCAGCCATGTTTCCCGACTGCCTGCTCAAACTCCGTTGCCTGTCAATCAAGGCACGTCTGCGTGTGTAATACCTGTATGGTTCAAACTCTTCTGGCTGCATAAGATGGCTAAACCCTCAAGATGGCAGGATTTAGCTCTGATACCACTGTAGAAACCCTAGTTTCCTCTGATTCTCAAATTTGACTGTTTGTTTGTTTTTTCTGAAGTTTTTCATTTTTTTGACGTTTTGGGGTTTTTGCATGAAATAAAGAATAATGCGATTTTGCATAAAATAGATGATAAATTCAAATAAAATGCTTAACGGCCAATATAGATAGGAAAGACAAGTTCTATTGAAGGCGCATCTTTTATTGTTCAACTGGAATCAATACAATAAAGATCTGATAGCATGCAATAATAAAATAACAATTTTTATTGAAAACCTGGTTTGCTGGTTGAGACGCTAAAAGATGAAGATTAGGCACGCCTCTCAAAAAATATAGCTTACTCCTCCTTCTGGATAATGGCGAATGGTCTCTCAGGTGTCTGCGCCTCATAAAATGGTGTTCCAATGCCAAAAGAGAAGGCGTTTCTCTGGAGAGAAGAAGTACGGCTCAAGGAGATAGTACGGCCCTGCTGTACAAGTACGGCTGACAGCAGCAACACATTTAATAACAGTACGGCTACCTTTTATGCCTCCAGAATATCAAAGAATGGCGCCTTGATGAATAGAAGACCTCTGGATGAAACCCTGAGCAAAACCTCTGAATAAAGAATGATCTGTGAAGTTCAATGATTTCTTCTGGATGAAGAAACCTCTACTGGCAATAAATCAGGTGTTATTTCACACCCCTGAACTGCTTCCAATGGAGATGGCTCGTTCCCCAAGGAATTCGAACTTGAAACCCTAAAGCTTCTTGCTCAGATCAAAGTTGATCAATTTCAAAATCAATAATCATCATAATAGCTCAAAACCCAATGCAAATGCACTATATGGCTCAAAAGTGCGATTTCCTCAATAATAGGGTTTATTAAAATATTTGACTTTTAATTCTTTTAATCTTTCCATAGTCTCAGCCAAAATTTAATAATAAAATATAATTATCAATTTGGCCCCTTCTGATGATGGCGACCCCCTCAAATAGAATCACTTAAGTGATAATTTAATATTATAACTTTATATTATAATCATCAAATAATTAATATTTAATTAATACAATTAAATATTAATATCTCCCTCGTTATTCATCCGATGACTGATCCGTCTGAAACTGACGAACACTGAAGTGATCCTGAATACTACCAAAGCCATACTGCTAAAAATAGCAGGGGTCCCACGCTGACTACCAAGAACTGCTAAAAATAGCAACTTCTGCAAAAGTCTCCGAATGAGTCCAAACGAAAGCCAACTGATCAAACTCTGCCAACTGAAGCTGAGCCAAGCTCCAACGTGACCCTCTATCCAGTCTATCAGCCTACGAGGGTCGTGTGATAGGCTAATCCTGTGCTCCGAGAGATGTCACTGAGAAGGGGACATGACATAATATCATCTTTATTAATAATAATTGTATTCATTAGATAAGGACGTATGAGCCTCTGATCAAGTATTTATAATATCTAGAATTGCGAAAATTAGGGGACATGACATGACAGCTTTTTTGAAGTCTCTCGAGGGCTTCATCAAGGAGATCCCTTGTCTCCGTTTATGTTCATCTTAATGGCAGAGGCATTGGGTCGGGCTATCTCTCAAGCGACAACTACAAGGAAACTTAAAGGAGTGCAAATAACAAGCAGTATGCCGCCAGTCACGCATCAACAATTTGCAGATGATAATTTGCTTCTAGGGAAAGTCGGAGTGGCGGAAGCGAGATCCTTCAAAGGTATTCTTTTGAAATACTCCTTAGCCTCAGGCCAAGAGGTGAGTCCCGAAAAATCTGAAGTTTTTTTCTTCTTTGTTAATTCTACTTTGGAAAAACAAATATTGCAAGTCTTAAAGTTTAGAAGAGGGAAATTGCCCTGCAAATATCTTGGCCCGCCGCTAGCTCCGAGCCTGCAATCGGGTAAATTATGGGATCCCTTGGTATCCAAGATTGATCACAGAATGTCCTCCTGGAAAGGACGTTGGCTCTCGTGGGCTGGTCGTCTCACTCTCATTAAATTAGTGGTGGCGGCACTTCCAATCTACATGCTCTCTTGTCTACCTCTGCCAAGGAATACTTGTGAAAATATCAATCAGAAGATGAGGCATTTTTTTTGGCAAGGTGGTTCGAAACAGAGAAAGTTTCCACTGATCAAGTGGGAGAAGGTTTGCAACTCGAGAGAGGCGGTAGGGGTGGGCATCAAAATATTGGCTCTTCAAAATAAAGCTCTGGGGGCAAAACTAGCTTGGCTCATGTACGCTCAACAGGACCTGAAATGGGTGAAGATTCTAAAAGAAAAGTACTTGGAGGACAGCCCAATAAGCTTCTTCTCTACCCTCACACTTCCAAAAGGTTCGCGAGCATGGAACTTTATATGTAGCTGTCGAGATTTGATCTTAGATTTCCTCTCGTGGGACTTAGGTGACGATAGACAAGGAGGATTCTTGGGGTGGATACAGCAAATTGGCGAACTATGAGGCTTTAAGGAATGTGAAGGATGTTACAAAGAGGGTCTGGGGATCTTGCGTTAGAGACTTTCTAATCACTAAAGAATCAAATGGTGTTTTGTCATGGAACTGGAAGGATCCTTCTCAATTGGGCTTAAGCGATGGTGAAGTTAGAATGTTCAATGACTTCCTTAGCCAGCGTCCCATATGCTTGAGAGGTGGTCAGGATGTTCTCCATTGGTGCGGCTCTACAAGCTCCTATCATGCTAAGGAAGGCTACAACATTCTATCTTAGCAACAAGAACAGGTGACCGATATTCCCAGTGATTTGTGTTGGAACAAATTTTGCCTTCCCAAGGCTGGGATTTTCGCGTAGGCAGTTGTTCAAGGAAGATTTTTGACATCGGAAAGGCTAAAGAAGTTCAGCATTAGTGGCCCCTCAGGGTGTGTGCTATGCAAAGTGGCAGAGGAGTCGTGTGATCACCTTTTTCTTAATTGCCCCTTCACCAAGCAATGTTGGGACTGGCTATGTGCAAAGCTTTGTCTCCTTTCGGTTTCTCCTGGGAATTTGTTGGGATGGCTTAATGGATGGCCAAGGTTGGGTGGTGGCTTAGTTTTTGCTGGGTTTTGGAGATTGAGCCCTTCCCTTTTGTTGTGGGAAGTATGGAAAGAAAGGAATCGAAGAATTTTCAAAGATAGTGCTCTGTCTCTATCTTCTTTTCTAAACAAAGTGGAAGCTTGCATGGTAGAGGTGATGAATTCTAGAGTCGAAAAAGCTTGCAAGATGAAAACTACCTTTTCTTGTTGGGACGCAAAAATTATGAGATTGTGGAATGGGTTGAAAGTACCTACTCAATTTGGCTTGGGTGGCAGTGTGGCTAAAGCAGAGCGCAAATCAGTCAAATGGATTCCTCCGGCATGTGGTTGGTTTAAACTAAACTTTGATGGGGCCGCCAAAGGCAACCCCGGGCAATCTGGCGCCAAGTGTATTATTAGAAATTGGCTGGGTAAGACAGTAGGTCTGGCATTGCCGCTTTCGTCGGGCATAAACAATTGGGCAGAACTTCAGGCTGCCTCGTATGGGATAAAATTTTGCTTGGAACTGAAACTAAGGAATATAATTATTGAAGGGGATTCACTTTTGGTTATCAATGCTCTGCAAACGGGTAAATTTCAGAATTGGAAGCTAAACGCACTCCTCGAAGTTACACTGGCACAATTCAATATCTTTGAGAACTTCGAGATCAATCATACCTTAAGGGAGGGGAATCAAGAGGCTGATTCTTTATCAAATCTTGGAGCAGATGGGATATCTCTAAAGGAGGTATGCATGATCAATCTTGAAGCTGGCTAATCGATGTGGGTGGCTAGGTTGGTGCCACTTCACCATAGAGGGTGAAGTGGCAGACACATCGGAGCGGATGGGAGAAGGATTCATGTATTCCCAAATTTTCTTTAATAATGTTGTGGGATGGCTGGGTGGCATTTCATAAGGCGAGGTGGCAGCATTTGCATAGGAGCATGCACGATTTCTTAAGGAAGCCTCTAGATAGGTGTTAATATCATCATTGTTCATCGGCGGGGTGACGCATGAGACGTCCTTTAGAGGACGCT
>VDFB02054885.1:0-27401 GCA_007258455.2 Sequoia sempervirens
AAGCGGTATAAAAAACAAGAAAGGGAGGGTTGGATGTTCAGAAGCCCATGTTGGAATAGTTGGTCTTTTGGTTATTCAATTTTATCTACTTCATCTCAGAAGAACATGTACCCTACGTAGGTATCGTCCCTATGGTCATCAAGGTTGGGAGTATTTATAGCAGTAAGGAAAGCTAAGAGAGGAACTATTTCCCTCTATTGCAGAAACTAGAGAATTTCATCAGTAGCAGGAATTCCTATAGTTAGTTAAGCAAGGGTGAGAATATTGTCTATATTTCCTCAGAAGTTGAGCTGCACTATCATCATTGTAGAAAAATGAACTTCAGATACAAAGAGGCTAAGGTCTAGGTGAGATGCCAAGAACTGTGAAGCCAGGTCTAAATTTAACCTCTAATAGGCCCTAACATTCATATATGTTTCGTCAAGGACCATGATTAGAAATTTTTTTGTGGAAGAAGTCTTGAAGAAGAATAAATTTTTGAGTTATTAGTTCATAATTTGGCCCAGAAAACTAGTTTGATAACAAACACTAGTAAGGAAAATTGGAGTATTGATAGCGTAAAAAAGACAACACACAAAAAATAAATAAAAATTAGATATCAAAGATAGAAGTGAGGAATTTTATGGAAAGTGTTGCATTTATAGAAATTCATGGAAAATCTACAGTTCAATTTGCCCAAATAGAAAATATCAAGAATGTAAGTTGTGGTGGTAGAAGTACACTTTTCTCCAAAGTTAAAATTTAAATCAAATAAATTCTCATGAACCAGGTGGTTAGTGCTTTGAGGATTTCTAGTACAAAGATCATGAATCAAGAAAATTTAAGATTTCAAAATTGAATGGTGGTCATTTTAGTTTATTTCATCAAGTCATATTAATGATGAGTTTTCTAGGTGTATTATTCAAAAAGAAAGTTAAGTTAGTGAGGTGGCACAAGTTGGCATTCTGAGAAGCTTGAGGGAAGTAATGTGTGTGAGATTAGGCTTGTGAATTAAATTGAGAGTATGATGTTAAGGGTTAAATATAATAATGACAAGCCTAGCGCATTAATGTAAGTGGAGATCCACAAAAAAAATTAAATTGTCAGCCAAGTTTATTTTAGTAGGTTGCCATGGAATAGGTTCATTTAGAACTAATCAAGTGATTTGATATCTTGCAGCTAAATTTTAACTTATGCTTATTTTTTTAGTAGATAGAAAATTACAATTAGTTGAAATATAGCATAAGGATGGTAAAATCTAGTTGGAAAATTTCACATATCATGAATTCATTAACTATTTAAATATTTTGGGAATTAGTGAAATAATGAAGGCTATTCACATTGATGGAAAAATCAAAAGGTAACCTTTGCTATCATTGTAATTCCCAACCTAATAGTGGGCTTCGTTGCCTACAAGTTCAAGCAAAAGAGCTTACAATAAAATATCAAACAAAAAAATGAAAAATGAATATCGAAAGAAATATCAAAAGAGAAAAATTCAACTCTTAAGCTATCTAAATATCTCTACCGGGGCTATAGATGCTTAACGCTAGTTGAGCTATGTTTGGAGAAATTACAAAGATAACCTTGCTAGGGCTATAGATGTTTGGCTAACAATAAGGCTCTATCAAAGGTTGGCTTTGAAGGATTGCTGAATTATGTAGCTCAATGTTGATGAACTAGTATTTTCACCAAGTTTGAGAGATGTGAATTAATCAATGTACACATGATACTTTCCGACAAAGTTTTATAATTTTTATGCCAAAGTTCAAGTAAAGGTAAGGAGCTATTGTCGGAAAACATGTATAATTTTATTTTGTTGGTTGCAACTTGTTGTGTGGTATCACAACACACCCCAAGAATGTAAGGCTTGGGGACCCAAATTGAAAAATTAATGCTTATGGAAAATGATGGTTGGCTAATGATCTCTAAGAGAAAATTATAAAGTAGAAATCCTTAAAGTAATTCATGGTTTAAAGAAACCAGATGTGGAATACGCCAGGTTTTAGGAAAATAGGTTGATTAGAATGTAAAGAGAAGTTGGTAAGTTTCTACATTTCAAGAGTAAAGGTCTGGGGTTATAAAAGTTTTTGTGGTGATCAAGATCTGAGTGAGTTTTGTTTCGGTAAATTTGAAATATGTTGGGTACTGGGTACCATGTATTTGTTGCATCAATGTTGAAGGGTTAGAGCTTGTTGTTTGGTTTTTCCCAAACATTTAAAATGTTTGGTAGCACACCTAAAGTGATAGGGCATGTGCAGGATCATGGTATGCCAAAAAGTGGCAATGGAGAAAAAAATACGTGTTTCTACGACTCAAAAATGCGAAAAGGGTGAGTTGACTTTTTGGGGCTTGGCTGAATACCGAGGTAGAGGGAAAACTTAGATTTAAGAATCAGATATCCGATCCAAATCGGATATCCGATTCAAATCGTGTAAGACCCCACTTTACATGTGAATAATACAATCTTAATTTTGTTATATACTTATAGATGCTTAGATATATTTCAGGCAATGTATAGTGTGATTTCATGAAAATGTGCTTGTACTTTATTTTGAAATGTTTTATTATCATTTCCATGGAAGTATTAGGCACTTGTAAACTATGAATGTGAATTGGAATTTTAATGAAATGGTTGCACAGTTAAATCTTATTTTCGTTACCAAATTAATGTGATATATGATTGTTGCTTATGATTTCATTGGTAATGTGCAGGAAAGAAAAGAGGTGCTAATACGAGAACATGGAACCAATGAGAACAAATTGAAAGACACCATTTTGTGCTTATGTATTTGATTCCCTTATTTTGGAGCTGAGGGAAAAACAATTGCTATGTTTATTCTGGGGTTGAAAGGTTATTTAATTGTGTCATGTGAGATATAAGTTGGGGTTAAGATTTATGAACCCCTATCCAAGTGTGAAACTCGGATAGAACATTGAGTGGGACTTTAAAGAGGATTATTGGTCAATTTCTTTAGTTGGGGTACAAGGATAAACCCCTAGGGTCTATACCATAGTTGTAGGGGACAAGTGGGCATGCAATAGGGTCCCAAGGACATGATTTGACCCTTCAGAAGTCCACTTGAAATTGAGTCTTTGGGAGTTGGGAGAAGTGACTTATCACTTCCCCACCACACTCCCCAAAGTTCATTAATGAACTTGGAAAGATCATCAAATCTCTCACATGTGTGGAGCCACCCTATAAGGGTTGTTGGGTAGGGTGTCATTGTACATTCCCCATCTCCCCAAAAGTCTCACACCTGTGTGAGCACTTGTGGGGATGTGTGTTGAAAGATCAAATGAGAGAGTGACAAGTGTCTCTCTCTCATTCAGGTGAATTCAAGTGAATTCCTATATACTTGGATGGAAAAGAAGAAATCGATGTTACCCACTTCTCCTTTTGGAGAACTTTGGTGTAGATGGAAGAGAAGAGGAGAGGAGGAGAGGAGTCCCCCTCTTAGGATATGGACTCAAGATAGATTGGCTTGGAGAGGAGTGGAGAATGGAAGATCTAAATCCCCTCATCTAAAAAAAAAGATAAGTCTCCTCATCTTCATCATCTTTGTCCATTTTGTTGTAGGAGGGTAAAATGTTGTGTGAGTCTTGTTGAATATGGTGAGTGGAGAGCCTAAATGTGTTAAATTTGATGTCATATTGTTTTGGTTAGATTGAGAAAACTCCATCTATCATCTTGGGGTTAATAGATTTCTTGCTCGGGGGTATGGCCAGAGCCCACGAGGCTCCATGACGCCATTACGGTAGGGTGGAGAGCAAGCCCGATTTGGTTGTGTGTCATCCTTTGTATTTCTTAGAATTAGTGTAAGAAGGAACGTTAGTGTTTGTTGCAAAATAAAAGAAGAAAAAAAAATGAGAAAGAGCAATCCTTATTCATTTTTTGTGTTATTTATTTACATGTAAATCATTATTCCTCAAATGCTATTTGTCTCATTGTAGTTTTAAGAATGAATTGCATATATTGTTCAATGGAAAAAGGGAAAGAAAGAAAGAAAGAGAAAGACCGTGTTAGGGGTATGTGAGTCTATTTGTCTTTCAAATGTTGTAGTAATAATGAAATTTTAAAGAGATGAATGTAATATTTTCTTAAATATTGGCATGAAAAGAGCAAGCTCTAATGCATTGTGTTGTTACTCACTCCATTATGTGTAAAGTTGTAAAGAGGTTTAGATAAGGAAATATGGAGATGAGCAAGATTGGCTTAGTTTATGTCATTCATTGTATTCGAACGAGTTAAAGTATACATACGTTATTTCTTAGAAGGACATATTATACATATTGCTTTGAAAGTCTAATAAAATACTCTATTTGATATTAGTTCAGTAGGAAAATTAAACGTGTGTTTCTATTTTACAAAGAAATCTACAAGTGACCTAGTTAACAGTATGCATCTTATTTGAAATTGGTGTACCTGTTTATGTTTTAAAATTACAATATATATTAAAAAGGGAAATAAGTATAGTACTGCTGCAGTTATTTGGCATTAGGGTAATATCTGAATAACCTTAATATTCAGAAAAAAAAAAAAACAAAACGATTATGAGAAGCGTAGGGGATTCTGAAGGATTAACCGTTGTATATTACTGATATGGAACAAAATGGTAACATGAGAATGGTTATACTTGTAAAAATTAAATGATTAAATAAGTAAAAGACCATGCTATGTATTTAAATATTATTGTGATTCATACTTATGCTGACAATAATAAAATGAGCAATGCAGTTATACTTCTAGATTTCTATAGAGACAAATTACGTGCTTTATACTCTAAAGCTACTACTCCTTTCATATGTGCAGTTAAAAGCTACTACAAAAAGAAAAACAAAAAAAAAAAACAAAATACGCTGAGATAGGCAACCGCACATGGAAACCCCATCATTAAACAATGAGATCAAGCTAAGAGTTGCAGATTTAGGCGAGCCATCGTAAGAACTTCTGTGAGGGGAAACCATCTTCTGTGAGTGCCAATTCTCCTTGCTCGCCTGAGGGTGGTTCTGATTAAAGCATTCCTCTCCATCCTATCATACATTTAGTAGCCTATCAATTGCATCTCCCTGTTCAAACTTGCATTTTTTTGTTACCACATCAATCCATACTAATGTTCAGGAAGCACCATATCTTCATGACTTCTCTACTTAGTGCTTGGCTGGGGAATGAGCGATGCACTGTTAGCACTCACGAAATTTAGCTTGCAGACCTGAAGCATAAATAGAATGCAAGGTATCAGCTTGTGGATACATGGTTCAGGCGCCAGATTTATTAGCTAATAATATTTTGAATATTTATAGTTATCTGGGCGACTAAAAGTGCACCCCATTCCTGCTTTTGTTCTCAAGACATGAAGATATCGATCTTACCCGTAAGGGTAAGTCGACTTCATTCTTTCACGGCAGTTGGAAAATAGATACATGTGACCCCTCGACCAATCATGTCAAGCATTCATTTATTTATTTTTCTCTTCTTTCATGATCCTATTTTTGCGTAGGTAGTTAAATTAGGCACTTCCTACTGCATGGCTAGCATTTCATGTTGGCAGCGTAGAATTTAGGAAATAAAATTTAGTAGACTGTTTTGTGTGCAGTGGATACCTGTGGTTGGCCAACCTCTCTGCCCTAGATTATCAACTTGACAGGAAATTCAATTGCCCATACTCTGTTATAATAATATTCTTCTTCACTCGAAGCTCTGGAAACTTACAACTAGACTGGGGCAATATCTTCTGTCTTGAAGAAGTTCATCGATATCCGTGACTCCTCGAGGATGGTGAAATCATTAGAATAGTATCTCCTTCTTAAGTAAATGAAAGATTGATTACTGTCCTGATAGATATATCAGCCGCCCCTTTTTCTATGAGGAAAATAACCACTCTAGGGAGAGGTTTCTTTCGGCGTATTTTTGATTGCGATGGATAACAGTGAGAGAGAATTATACGGTGATGTTATCTCATGCTAGGGTTCACTGATAGTTGGCATGTAGTGTAGGATATGTATATGTCCTCCATGAAAGGGTTGGCATTCGTACAGTCACCTGGGGATGGGAGGGCGTGTTAGAGGTATATCACCCAAGAAGATTCAAAATTGGTGCAGATTCCAAACATTCAGGAAAGCAAAGCAACTGTGATTAGATGTTTCAGAAGAAATAAGAGCCTACATGAAAAGCATAACAAGGGTTAAAATTCTAGAAAAATATAAACTCCTAGATCATACAAATGGATGATACCCGAATTGGGAACATACTCAGGCTTCGGGCTGGGTATGGAAGGTAGTACCTGGTCTATTGTTGAGCAGCGTGGAGACCAATAGCAGAGAAAGCCTCTTTCCAATGCCTCCCTCTATCAATAACTCCCTGCCACCTTATCTCCTCATGAACTGCAATGACTCTTGTGCACCAGTTTTTTTCAGCTGAAACCAATGTGAAATTAATTAACGAACCTTTCTAGGATTGTGTGTTAGTAAACTCTAGTTGCTTTGAGATCTTAGGGGGTTGTAGGAGAAAGAACGGTGAAAGACATGTTTTGTTAATAATTGGTGCATCTTTGGAAACAAGATTATCTACAAAGGCATAGGTAGGTAGAACATGTGAATCTGAGTGGCGCAATTAATAGTGGTGTGAAGATGAAATGAAGTAAATTGTAACGCTAGGTAATGCAGCCTCAATGAGAATACTATGTGAAACGTTGATAAACATCTTTCAGCGATAGGTTTTCCATATGTTCACATCGTTCCCTTTCTATATGTTCATGTCATGCCCTCGTGAGAATTTGCTCTTAAATTAAATCCATCATGGTAAAACCTTGCATATAATTCTCCTTCCTTAAAGGCGAAGGGAATATGTCCCCATATTCTCTTAAGGAGAATCTATTAAATTAAATAAGGTTTTAAACAAAGGTGAAGATTAGCATTATTATAAATTCTTTAAAAGAGATAGATAAACCTCTTTCTATTTGTTTTCTTCTTCCCTTTTAAAGGTAATAAATAATATGTAAATGCTAAAAGAAATTTAAAATGAATTTTATTCTTTGAACTTATACCTTTTAAAATTCATTCCTTAGAAAATAAACATATATCTATTAATTATAGATTTATTTGTTTATATTAATTAAACTAATAATAGTTAAATATATTGAGGATAATCATAAAGCAAACTACAATGGGAGATTAATAATTATCGTGGAGATTATAAATATTTCAATTATTTGCATATTAAAATTTTGTGGTGAGATTGTTCTATGTGGGTCCCAACAATATCATGAGGATGGTTAAAAAGGGGGGGGTGGGGCCATCAAGTTAAATAGTGTTCCATCAGTTGATCCCTAGTACTAATAGTAAATCAAGAGGATGATATTATTTTTATTTTATTTTTTTTACAAAGATCCCATGCCAAGGTAGTCTTCCAAGGATATTACATTTCATGCGAGAGTGAACATCAACCTTTGAGTTGGTAGCTAAGAGTCTAGTGGGCCTTATGTTGGAGACCAACAGAAAACGTTTTCATTTACTTACCCTACTCTCGAGCGTTACGACAAAGATGATGTTGTACCAGAAACATCACCTAAATGCGCAATTCATGAACTATGTACTTATATGTGTATTAAGGTTAGCATTTTGTAATAATGTTATATAAAAAAAAAAAAATAGTAGCAAGTTTTTCCTAGTTTAAAATATGGGCATTACACTTTGGTATCAGAGCCTAGGTTGCAACACTAGGTACTCTGGGAATAATATGGGTCTTAGCTATTGTATTGACAACATGTGGAACTCATCGTAGCAGTTAAGTGTTCAAATTTGAGAGGTAAATTAGTAACTTTTTGTGAGTTCAACTTATATTGAAACATTGAAATAAAATTACAATTAACCATCTTATGTCATAAACTTCAATGAGATTGTTAGGTAAGATTTAATCTTATGGGGTGAGTAACTTGTAATAATCAAGTAAAAGAAACAAGATCTTAGGAAAACTAAACTAACAAGAGCTTCATATTCAAATAGGCAACGAAAATGTCAATAAAAGATAATAGCTCAATTAATAAGAATAACTAGGGAAAATCCATAACCCTTCTTCACTCGCCATCTCAATCTTTGGGAAAGAGAGAGTGATGATGTTCAAAATGTCTAATGGGAGCCTAATGAGCTAAAATAATAATGTAAAGTATCTTAATATTTATGAAATTGCACAGCCCTAGATTCTTGTTGCCATTGTGACTTAGTCATTAGGACATTGATGAAACTGCTAGGAAACTAGATGTATTGCAATTAGCATGAAAAATGAAGTATAAGCTAAAGTAATTAAATAAATTATTGTTGATTGTATAGTTTGAATTTGGAAAATAAACAAATAAACCATTCCCACAACGTTAGGAGATAGAGTGAATGGCTCAATGATTATTCAAAGATCCCTCCTAGTGAACCCTATGCAAGGTTAAAATTGAGATTCATAGTTGAGATTTATCAAAAGATGAAGATGGGGTTAATGTCTAAATTAGAGGCGACATGATTAAGGAATGCTAGCTCAAACCAAGGAGGTTGTATTTCAAATTTCTAAAGGTTCTTGAGTAACCTTAAGATGAAGAATTGATTTACCCATAAATATTCCTAGCATGTCCCAAACCATGGTTGTAGAGTAAGTTTTTTTTGTAAGCATATTTTATGAATACACTATATGTTCAACAAAGGGTACCCACTAGAAACCTCATAAATCTTGTCATGTATACGTTTCAAATGCATCTAGTGTTAAACGAAGAGTGGATAAAGGGAGAATTAAGATGTAACTTGGAAGTACATGATCCTTGGATCTATGTGACGATATCTAGGTGCAACTTAAGGATGTGATATGACCAATTTTACACCATACCTCAAACATCAGTAACACGTAAGCCTCTTAAAACTCATGTAAATTATGAATCAACATATGAAAGAGAACCACTAATGAAATTTTGTGATCCTAAGGTGAGTTAATTTATGGTTGGTAGATAAGTTTACACGATTAAGAACATCAACTAATGTTTGAAATATTGCATTGCTCGGTAAACCCTATAAAGTGGGGGGGACAAAATTGGGTGTTACCTAAAATTGAAGGATGAAACTTAAAATATATATATATATATATATATATATAATTAAGCACTTTTACAAGTAAATGGTGACCTAGTAAACTTAATGTAACTATAACCAATACCAAGCTACTATGTCCAATTGTTTAAATGATTAAATAGTAAATAAAACAACATGATTTATATGATTAAAGTCAAGGTAAAAGCATAAAATAATACAAATAAGATAAGATAGACTAGCAAATATGATGTTTAAATCACCCCCCTTATAATAATTGAACATAAGGAGATTTGTAATGAGATCTTTTTAAATGAAAATTTGAAGTTGTAAATCGAGTAATGGATTATGTGTGGCTCACAGTGTATTATGTGATGGGAAAGTTAAAATATATGGATAAGAGATGCTAAAGTAGACTTGTAAAACTTCTAACTAATGTTGTGTATTCTATACTATATTTACTCTTTAAGGGAAGAAAATTTACAACCAAATGTAAAGGAGAAAACTTTAAATTAGGTAAAACTTTTTAAGACTCTTACTTATTATGCATCTTATGAGATTAGATGAAGCTATGATTGTGAAAACGATGATTATGACAATACGAGTGGATGGTTCAACCTTAGATAGAAAATAACAAGGTTTATAAAAGAGATGTTAATAAGTTGTGAGAATTACTATTTCATGATTTGACATGTGTTTTATGCATGGAGTCTATTTATTTTGATTTACTCATTTATTTATTAATTTGTCTCATGTTGTGATGCTTCAAATGAAAATAAGTAATTATCTTCCTATTAAGTAGGAAACTCTCTTTAACATGTGTGAAAAGAAATGGCATGATAACTATAGGAAAACTAATCTTTATTTTAAAGTGATGCCAAACACTAACTTAGCAAGATGGAAAGTGTTGTGAACCAAGTATTGTTGAGTTCTAAGAAGATGGGGTAATATATCTAAGCTAATGTTGCACATCATCTAGTGATTTCTTTTACTTATGAAAGTGAGTGGATATCTTCAAAATTAAAAAGCAAAGTGAATATTGCTTAAAGAAAATAGAATGTGTAAGTGCATTGTTATTGTTCTATGGAGAAATCTGTAAAGTGTATTGTGTTATGGCATGTGAAGTGAAAACCAGTAAATGTATTGTGCCCAAGTATGAGATACAGGGTATCTGACTTGGGATAAGGGTGGTGGACATCTAGTATGATCCCCTGTATGTACCCTTTGTGATGGCTTTTGTGTAAGCTAGCTAGTTGTGAGTTCAAATAAATGTGTTATGTATATAAGTATATCTATTAAATGAAATATGATGTACTCCTTGTGTTAGTTTTTATTTTTATGTTATATGTGTAACCCTAGTGTTTGGTTCCCCCCTTATGGGAGTGTGATGCCAGCTAGTGTAAATAGGGGTTGAGAGGCACATGTTCTCCCATCGGGAAATTACGAGCTCAGGGCGTCGTCCCTAATCCTGACAAAGGATCTATGTCGAGTCATTGTAATCCTCCCATGGAGGTTGACCGTGGCCTACTCCCCCACATATGAGAGCCACACTTGTTGGTTCATAGTGCAAACCTATTCCTTGATGTTATAACCCATGGGTAAAGGATGGAATTTTATGGGATGCCAGTTACTTATAATTATGTGGTCGGGGACCACTAGTGATATATATATTTATGTGGTCAAGGACCACCAGTGATTCATATTTATGTGGTCAGGGGCCACCAATTACTTATATTTATGTGGTCAGGGACCACCAATGATGCAGATTTATGTGGTCAGGGACCACCAGTTATTCATGTTTATGTGGTCAGGGACCACCAATTATTGCATGCTATAATACTTATGATGTGGTTAGAGAACCACCATTCCCCTCCTCCCCTTAGGTGGCTTATCAAGTCACGTGGTGCTTGTAATGTGCAATTTTATTGTTGAAATATGAATTATTTGCAATTCTTGATTAATTATTTATTTTAATTTTATGCGCCAGCAATGTGTAATTTTACATTTATGTACTTAGGCTATTTAGCCATTTGGAAGTTGTTATATAGTCCGATTTTCCTCAAGGACTTGTTTAATTTTCCCTTTGAATTATGATTGGAAAGTTGCAATGTAGCTACAATTTATTTTTATTTTCTTTCTCTTGAATTTATAAGTTTCCTCTTGGGAGTTTTATTAAAACTTTGGTTTATGATCTTATGTTATTCAGTTTGAGGCTTTCTCCTTGGTTGCAAATTTGCTGGCATGTGTGGTGTAATGTGGAATTTGTAAACTGCCATATCCCAGGGGGGTTCCCTGGCAGGTCGTATAGGGGAGTAGATGCGTTGGGGAATTATTTTGAAAGGGGTTGTGAATGGGACCAGTATGGGATGGTCATTAATCCATTATTCCCCTCATTCTATGATTATTCTTATGGAGGAGTCCTTAGAGAAGGACCTCGAGTGGTATCCAAGAATATCCATCCTTGTAAACCCCATTGTGTGAGCCTTGTGTTGTAAATTATGTGACTGTATGAGGATAGGCGCACCCATTGGGAAGAGCATCCTTTATATGAGGACAGGCGCACCCAATTGGGAAGAGCATCCCTACTATTGTTGTGTGTACATGTGAGATTAAAAATAAATGTGATGTGGCGTACCTGTGAGCTATGTGAGAAAAATGGTAACATATGAAGCAGAGTTAATATTACTTGAGACATGGTATGAGTGCCATAATTTTAAGGTAAAATGTTCTCTTAAGCATATAGTTAGACAAAATGTGGAGCTAATAATTCTGAAACATGATTGGTCAATGAAACAAAACATTTTCTAACATCATGAGTGATGTATTTATTTTGATGCAAAGAAACTTTGGAGGTGTATAAAAGGATATGAATTCATTTAGATGTATATACATATATATATATTGTAATTCAATTGAAGTTGATTACATTGTTAATAAATTTGAGCTACAAGGTTTGTTGTTAGCATTTGTTAAATTAATCAAATAAGTGTTCCATTATGAGGAATTGTGTTCTAAGTATTCGAGTATTTAATTCATGGAAGAGATTTACCTCTAATGTGTGCTTATAGATAAATGTTTTGATTTCTCCATCAAGAAACTAAAAGTAATTAGTATGCTTGATAGGTTTAGGTGTGTCGCCATATTGAGATCATGTTTTCAAACCTTAACGACTTCCAGGAGGAAGTCTAAGCTAAGGGGAGGGGGATGTAAGACCCCGCTTTACATGTGAATAATACAATCTTAATTTTGTTATATACTTATAGATGCTTAGATATATTTCAGGCAATGTATAGTGTGATTTCATGAAAATGTGCTTGTACTTTATTTTGAAATGTTTTATTATCATTTCCATGGAAGTATTAGGCACTTGTAAACTATGAATGTGAATTGGAATTTTAATGAAATGGTTGCACAGTTAAATCTTATTTTCGTTACCAAATTAATGTGATATATGATTGTTGCTTATGATTTCATTGGTAATGTGCAGGAAAGAAAAGAGGTGCTAATACGAGAACACGGAACCAATGAGAACAAATTGAAAGACACCATTTTGTGCTTATGTATTTGATTCCCTTATTTTGGAGCTGAAGAAAAAAAAAAAAAACAATTGCTATGTTTATTCTGGGGTTGAAAGGTTATTTAATTGTGTCAAGTGAGATATAAGTTGGGGTTAAGATTTATGAACCCCTATCCAAGTGTGAAACTCGGATAGAACATTGAGTGAGACTTTAAAGAGGATTATTGGTCAATTTCTTTAGTTGGGGTACAAGGATAAACCCCTAGGGTCTATACCATAGTTGTAGGGGACAAGTGGGCATGCAATAGGGTCCCAAGGACATGATTTGACCCTTCAAAAGTCCACTTGAAAGGGAGTGACGAATTTGAGTCTTTGGGAGTTGGGAGAAGTGACTTATCACTTCCCCACCACACTCCCCAAAGTTCATTAATGAACTTGGAAAGAGCATCAAATCTCTCACATGTGTGGAGCCACCCTATAAGGGTTGTTGGGTAGGGTGTCATTGTACATTCCCCATCTCCCCAAAAGCCTCACACATGTGTGAGCACTTGTGGGGATGTGTGTTGAAATATCAAATGAGAGAGTGACAAGTGTCTCTCTCTCATTCAGGTGAATTCAAGTGAATTCCTATATACTTGGATGGAAAAGAAGAAATCGATGTTACCCACTTCTCCTTTTGGAGAACTTTGGTGTAGATGGAAGAGAAGAGGAGAGGAGGAGAGGAGTCCCCCTCTTAGGATATGGACTCAAGATAGATTGGATTGGAGAGGAGTGGAGAATGGAAGATCTAAATCCCCTCATCTAAACAAAAAGATAAGTCTCCTCATCTTCATCATCTTTGTCCATTTTGTTGTAGGAGGGTAAAATGTTGTGTGAGTCTTGTTGAATATGGTGAGTGGAGAGCCTAAATGTGTGAAATTTGATGTCATATTGTTTTGGTTAGATTGAGAAAACTCCATCTATCATCTTGGGGTTAATAGATTTCTTGCTCGGGGGTATGGCCAGAGCCCACGAGGCTCCATGACGCCATTACGGTAGGGTGGAGAGCAAGCCCGATTTGGTTGTGTGTCATCCTTTGTATTTCTTAGAATTAGTGTAAGAAGGAACGTTAGTGTTTGTTGCAAAATAAAAGAAAAAAAAATGGAGAAAGAGCAATCCTTATTCATTTTTTGTGTTATTTATTTACATGTAAATCATTATTCCTCAAATGCTATTTGTCTCATTGTAGTTTTAAGAATGAATTGCATATATTGTTCAATGGAAAAAGGGAAAGAAAGAAAGAAAGAGCAAGACCGTGTTAGGGGTATGTGAGTCTATTTGTCTTTCAAATGTTGTAGTAATAATGAAATTTTAAAGAGATGAATGTAATATTTTCTTAAATATTGGCATGAAAAGAGCAAGCTCTAATGCATTGTGTTGTTACTCACTCCATTATGTGTAAAGTTGTAAAGAGGTTTAGATAAGGAAATATGGAGATGAGCAAGATTGGCTTAGTTTATGTCATTCATTGTATTCGAACGAGTTAAAGTATACATACGTTATTTCTTAGAAGGACATAGTATACATATTGCTTTGAAAGTCTAATAAAATACTCTATTTGATATTAGTTCAGTAGGAAAATTAAACGTGTGTTTCTATTTTACAAAGAAATCTACAAGTGACCTAGTTAACAGTATGCATCTTATTTGAAATTGGTGTACCTGTTTATGTTTTAAAATTACAATATATATTAAAAAGGGAAATAAGTATAGTACTGCTGCAGTTATTTGGCATTAGGGTAATATCTGAATAACCTTAATATTCAGAAAAAAAAAAAAACAAAACGATTATGAGAAGCGTAGGGGATTCTGAAGGATTAACCGTTGTATATTACTGATATGGAACAAAATGGTAACATGAGAATGGTTATACTTGTAAAAATTAAATGATTAAATAAGTAAAAGACCATGCTGTGTATTTAAATATTATTGTGATTCATACTTATGCTGACAATAATAAAATGAGCAATGCAGTTATACTTCTAGATTTCTATAGAGACAAATTACGTGCTTTATACTCTAAAGCTACTACTCCTTTCATATGTGCAGTTAAAAGCTACTACAAAAACAAAAACAAAAAAAACAAAAAAAATACGCTGAGACAGGAAACTGCACGTGGAAACCCCATCATTAAACAATGAGATCAAGCTAAGGGTTGCAGATTTAGGTGAGCCATCGTAAGAACTTCTGTGAAGGGAAACCATCTTCTGTGATTGCCAATTCTCCTTGCTCGCCTGAGGGTGGTTCTGATTTAAGCATTCCTCTCCATCCTATCATACATTTAGTAGCTTATCAATTGCATCTCCCTGTTCAAACTTGCATTTTTTTTATTACCACATCGATCCATACTAATGTTCAGGAAGCACCATATCTTCATGACTTCTCTACTTAGTGCTTGGCTGGGGAATGAGCGATGCACTGTTAGCACTCACAAAATTTAGCTTGCGGACCTGAAGCATAAATAGAATGCAAGGTATCAACTTGTGGATACATGGTTCAGGCGCCAGATTTATTAGCTAATAATATTTTGAATATTTATACTTATCTGGGTGACTAAAAGTGTACCCCATTCCTACTTTTGTTCTCAAGACATGAAGATATCGATCTTACCCGTAAGGCTAAGTCGACTTCATTCTTTCACGGTAGTTGGAAAATAGATACATGTGACCCCTCGACCGATCATGTCAAGCATTCATTTATTTATTTTTCTCTTCTTTCATGATCCTATTTTTGCGTAGGTAGTTAACTTAGGCACTTCCTATTGCATGGCTAGCGTTTCATGTTGGCAGCGTAGAATTTAGGAAATAAAATTTAGTAGACTGTTTTGTGTGCAGTGGATACCTGTGGTTGGCCAACCACACTGCCCTAGATTATCAACCTGACAGGAAATTCAATTGCCCATACTCTGTTATAATAATATTCTTCTTCACTCGAAGCTCTGGAAACTTACAACTAGACTGGGGCAATATCTTGTGTCTTGAAGAAGTTCATCGATATCCACGACTCCTCGAGGATGGTGAAATCATTAGAATAGTATCTCCTTCTTAAGTAAATGAAAGATTGATTACTGTCCTGATAGATATATCAGCCGCCCCTTTTTCTCTAAGGAAAATAACCACTCTAGGGAGAGGTTTCTTTCGGCGTATTTATGATAGCGATGGATAACAGTGAGAGAGAATTATACGGTGATGTTATCTCATGCTAGGGTTCACTGATAGTTGGCGTGTAGTGTAGGAGATGTATATGTCCTCCATGCAAGGGTTGGCATTCGTACAGTCACCTGGGGATGGGAGGGTGTGTCAGAGGTATATCGCCCAAGAAGATTCAAAAGTGGTGCAGATTCTAAACATTCAGGAAAGCAAAGCAACTGTGATTAGATGTTTCAGAAGAAATAAGAGCCTGCATGAAAAGCATAACAAGGGTTAAAAGTCTAGAAAAATATAAACTCCTAGATCGTACAAATAGATGATACCCGAATTGGGAACATACTTAGGCTTCGCGCTGGGTATGGAATCCTGGCCTATTGTTGAGCAGCGTGGAGACCAATAGCAGAGAAAGCCTCTTTCCAATGCCTCCCTCTATCAATAACTCCCTGCCACCTTATCTCCTCATGAATTGCAATGACTCTTGTGCACCAGTGTTTTTCAACTGAAACCGATTTGAAATTAATTAACGAATCTTTCTAGGATTGCGTGTTAGTGAATTCTAGTTGCTTTGAGATCTTAGGGGGTTGTAGGAGAAAGAACGGTGAAAGACGTGTTTTGTTAATAATTGGTGCATCTCTGGAAACAAGATTATCTACAAAGGCATAGGTAGGCAGAACATGTGAATCTGAGTGGCGCAATTAATAGTGGTGTGAAGATGAAATGAAGTAAATTGTAACGCTAGGTAATGTAGCCTCAATAAGAATACTATGTGAAACGTTGATAAACATCTTTCAGCGGTAGGTTTTCCATATGTTCACATCGTTCCCTTTCTATATGTTCATGTCGTGCCCTCGTGAGAATTCGCTCTTAAATTTCCTTTAATTAAATCCATCATGGTAAAACCTTGCATATAATTCTCCTTCCTTAAAGGCGAAGGGAATATGTCCCCATATTCTCTTAAGGAGAATCTATTAAATTAAATAAGGTTTTAAACAAAGGCGAAGATTAGCATTATTATAAATTCTTTAAAAGAGATAGATAAACCTCTTTCTATTTGTTTTCTTCTTCCCTTTTAAAGGTAATAAATAATATGTAAATGCTAAAAGAAATTTAAAATGAATTTTATTCTTTGAACTTATACCTTTTAAAATTCATTCCTTAGAAAATAAACATATATCTATTAATTATAGATTTATTTGTTTATACTAATTAAACTAATAATAGTTAAATATATTGAGGATAATCATAAAGCAAACTACAATGGGAGATTAATAATTATCGTGGAGATTATAAATATTTCAATTATTTGCATATTAAAATTTTGTGGTGAGATTGTTCTATGTGGGTCCCAACAATATCATGAGGATGGCTAAAAGGGGGGGGGTGGGGCCATCAAGTTAAATAGTGTTCCATCAGTTGATCCCTAGTACTAATAGTAAATCAAGAGGATGATATTATTTTTATTTTATTTTATTTACAAAGATCCCATGCCAAGGTAGTCTTCCAAGGATATTACATTTCATGCGAGAGTGAACATCAACCTTTGAGTTGGTAGCTAAGAGTCTAGTGGGCCTTACGTTGGAGACCAATGGAAAACGTTTTCATTTACTTACCCTACTCTCGAGCGTTACGACAAAGATGATGTTGTACCAGAAACGTCACCTAAATGCGCAATTCATGAACTATGTACTTATATGTGTATTAAGGTTAGCATTTTGTAATAATGTTATATAAAAAAAAAAAAATTAGTAGCAAGTTTTTCCTAGTTTAAAATATGGGCATTACAACTAGATAGTAATACTATCATTATACTTAATACTTGATGATGTTTAAGAAATAAGATTTTTATCATAGTTTAGTTGGTCAAGTAATTGAGTTGTTGTTTAAGAGTGAAGGCCATTGTAATCTCTAATCAATAGATTGTTTGTGTCTACTGTAACCATCAAAGTTAGGATGATGTTCAAAAAAATGTTTGTGTGTTTACCTTCGATCAAAGTTAGGTATGGCATTTGGCTTCATTTTTGGGCATGACACTGGTATCAGAACCCTAGGTTACAACTCTAGGGAACTCTGGGAATAAATTGGGCATTTGGAATTGTATGTGCATTTATAATTGTGGAAACCCCCTTGTGTGTGTTAGACTATCATGTTGATAGAAAATTCTAGAGAAATTACCTCTTAATGAAAAAGAGAAATATAGTGGTTACTACCCAATCTAATTAGAGTTGTGATGTATCCAATGGTCTAAGATTGAACGAAATCGATTATTGAAATAAATTTTTAATTGAAAGTATTTGATCTTTAAGAATAAATCAGACAAAATGGGTCCCTTTGATTTAAGTAAAGAGGGTGGATGACTTAGTCTAGCTAACAAGGGTTATAACATTAATCTAGTCTTTGGCATTAAATTTTCTTAAACCTTTAAAAGGTATAGTCAAGTATTTGAAGCATAGTCTCTCTATAAAGAACACAAATAGTGTTATAAGACATGTTTTGTGCTATTAAAGAAACATTATTTTGTTGGCTTCCTAAGACTATAGTTTTAAATACAACAATAATGCAACTTCTTAAAAATATGGTTGTTTTGGGAGTAGCACATTTTCTTGTAGAAACCTTAGTATAAATAAAGGATAAAAACTATACTTTTTGGAAAACCTATCACTAGATAAAGGAAGGAATTATATGAACCTCTAAAGGGGATTAATGTGTTAAAGGTTGTGGTTGAATAAAGTTAAATCTCTAAACCCTTAAATTGATTAAATAAATTTGACAACAAGGACAGGATATGAGGAATTTGAACTGCCATATTGTTATATTTAAACTCTTTAGAAAGATTAAAACTAAACCTTAGGGTGTAGGTTGTTTGAAAAATGGATAAAATAAAAATTAAGGACTTGTTTACAAATTGATATTAATAAACGCATGAACTAAGAATCTTTTACACCTTGACCATGGAATTTATAGGCCCTATTCTATTACCCAAAGATCTTGATTTACATAAGTGTATAAGGGTTAATCTTATGGAGCAGCAAACAATTCACTTTATGGTTGGTAAGAAAAAAATAAATAAATAAATCATGTATGATGGCATCAACTGAGGATAAAAGCCTTGCAATGCATAGTAAATCCAATTTTTAAAAGTGGTCAAAAACATTTTTTTTTTAGCTTGAATTAAATGGTTAAACTTTAAGTTTTCCTAACACTTTTGCAAGTAAACAAAGACCTAGTGAATGTAATAGAAATACAACAACTGATAAATCTTGGAGTTGTTTTACCAATAGACTAAAATAGCAAATGATAGAACATGATTCAAGTCATAGGTGAGAATGTATAGAAAGTTGCAACTAAGTTAAGATTGGTGAAAATTGAATTAGATATTGTATAAATAACTTACTTCTAGAAAATTAAACATACCTTTGTGATGAGACCATATCAAAATGTGAACTTGATGTTAAAACTTTATCTAGAATGCATGCTATTACTACTTTCCTTATAAATGAGCTAATAAATAAAGTCTTGTTGGAGCCAAAATAAGAAAGGATTGTATGTCTAATATGAAGTAATAACATATTCAATTAGGTGTTGACCTTTAAGGTTGTGTATATGTCACAAGAATTGAAGAATCAATTGTTTGAATTTATAAATTGGGTGAGGAATTATGTAAAAAATTTAGTGAATTGAATGATTGAGAAACTAAATGGTATCATCAAGGACATGAAAATTTCCATGAAAGACTCCCAACTGATGTTGTGCATTTCTAGATACCAATGACTAGTACTCTTGAGGAAAATATGTGTGTGTGTGTGAAAGAGAAACACACTGGAGAAAACTTAGAGGTAGGAATTGTTACTCATTGTATGTCTTTGTACCTTAAGAAGTTAGAAATAATTGTGATTACAAAAAAATTATGATTATAACATGTGATTAAATGAGTCAACCTTAGGTAGTGAAATGCAATATTTGTTTAAAAATATATATAGATTAATGAGTTGTGAAAATTATTATTCTATGATTTATCATGTGTTTTATGAATTGAGTGTGCTTTCTTCTCTTGTATTATAATGTTTCAAAATTAAGTGATTGATTAACTTCTTTATTGAGTAGAAAACATTCTTTATCATGTTGCAAAATATATATAATGGAATTACCATATGGATATGTTAGTGAACATGTAACAAACATAGTTGAATGAAAGAGGAAGGACAATATGGATTCAAATATAGAAAACCAATATTGATCATATATGTGATTTTGGACAATGGATTAGTAAGATAAAAGTATGATATACCATGTATTGTTAAACCTCAGAAAATGGAGTACTACCTAGGCTATAGTTGTGCATCGTCTAGTGATTTCTTTTACATATGCAAAGTGAGTAGAGATTTACAAAATTGAGAAACAAAGTGAATTTCACCTAAAGAAAATGGAGTGTATTTAAGTACCTTGATTTTGCTATGTTATATGAAAAATTTCATAGAGTGTATTGTGTTATGTCATGTGATGTGAAACCAATAAATGTGTTGTGCCCCAAGTATGAGATACAAGGTATCCGACTTGGGATAAGGGTGGCAGATGCCTAGTACGATCCCCTATGTGTACCCTTTGTGATGGTCCATTGTGTAAGTTAGATAATTGAGAAATGATGTAAAAATGATATATGTGTGGAAATGTGTATATTGAATGCAATGAAATGTATTCATTTGTGTTAGTCTTGTTTATATGTTAAATGTGTACCCCTAGTGTATGGTTCCCCCCTTATGGGAGTGAGATGCCAACTAGTGTAAATAAGGGTGAGAGAGAAGAGGACCTCCAATGGAATCTATATGGTTTCTTAGGACGTAGTCCCAAACCTACTCCTCCCACATATTAGAGCCCCACTTGTTGGTTCATAGTGAAAACCTACTCTTGACATTTGTAACCCATGGGTAAAGGATGGGATTATGTAGACCATATTGATGGGGATTTTGATCCCACCTATGATTATAGATTTTGGATGCTACAGTAATACAAAATATTGATACTATGTGGAAGAGTCCACCATGATATTACGTGCTCATATTTATGTGGTCAAGGGCCACCATTTTATTGCATGATATTATACATTTGTGGTTAGAGAACCACCATTCCTCTCCTCCCCTTAGGTGGCTTTATCAAAGTCACATAGTACTCGTAATGTGTAAATTTTATTGTTGAAATATGGATTTATTGGTAAATTCTTATAGATGTTTTATTTTACTACACGTCAGCAGTATGAAATTTTATACTTCCTTTCTTAAGGCTATTTGGCCATTTGAAAATTTGTCATAGTCCAATTGCCTCAAGGACTTGTTTAATATTTTTCTTTTTTTTCTTTTAAATTGAAATTTGAAATGTTGCAATGTAGCTACACTTGATCTTTATTTAAATTTATCTCTTGAATTTATAACTTTTTTCCCTTTTTATGGAAATTTTATTACAACTTTGGTTTATGATCTTATATTTCTTGGTTTGATGCTTTCTTGTTGATTGTGAACTGTTGACAAATGTGGTGTAATGTAACGCATGTAAAACTGCCATATCCTGTGGGGTTCCCTGGCAAGTCGTATAGGGGAGTAGATGCATTGAGGAATTATTGTTAAAAGGGGTTGCAAATGGGACTGGAATGGGACGGTCATAAATCCATTCTTCCCTTAGTTCTATGATTGTTCTTTTTGTACCTTCCTTTTGGAGGTTAACACCCTTAAACAAACAAAGGAAAGGTACTAGGAAATGTATGGAGGGGTCCTTAGAGAAGGTCCTCGAGACCATATTTCCTAGCAACTATGGTATCTAAGAATCTCCATCCTTATAAACCCCATTGTGTGAGCCTTGTGTTGTAAATTTTGTGGTCGTATGGATAGGCGCACTCAATTTGGGAAGAGCATCCTTTGTATTGTTGTGTGTACATGTTAAAATTGCAAGTAAATGTGATGTGTTATACATGTGAACTATGTGAGAAAGATAGCAACAAATGATACAAAGTTAATATTCCTTGAGACATGAATTGATATTGAAAAAAAAAAAAGTTTCTAACATCATGAGTGATGTTTATAATGCAAAAGGGAACCTTGAAGGGTATCCAAGGATGATAATGTGTTTGGATATATGTTGGTGTATTTTTTAATCAAGAATGTTAACAACATGGATGACTACTAGTATTTGTTATATTGTGAGTATATCGAATAAATGTTTTATGATGAAAAATTATGTTCTAAGTATTTAGGTGATTGGATTATGGAAGTGGTGTCCCTACACATGTAATGATGAATTAATGTTTTGTACCTTTATGGTAAGATAATTAGTATATTTAACTTGTCATGTGTGTTTCCATACTGGGAATTAGGATTCCAAACCTTAACGACTTCCAGGAGGAAGTCCAATCTAAGGGGAGGGAGATGTGAGGCCCAACCCCGTCTATAAATTATGTGACATCTTAATACGTTCAATTATGCTAGTTTGGTGAATAAATAGATGAATTTACCCAATCCCATGTTTAATATTTTGATTTTCTTATGAACTAGTTTAAATGATTAATGTGATAAATTATCTTAAGTAAATGAAAATGGGAAAACTATTAAGAATGAATGTGAGCAGATAATATTTAGATTTTTTTAACAATTATCATATGAATAATACACTTAGATCGATATGAGCTAAGGAATTTTTTGTACCTAACATTGGTTTGAATCTCACTAATAAATTTCATGCTACTTGGAAAATAATAATAGTCAGGAACAAAGCGAGACTTTGGGAAGATCAGGAAGAAGTTTCTAGAAGGATCACTAGCCAAGCACCATCGAGATAAATTTAAATGATGACTCTAATCAATGAGGGGTATACTTGAGGTAAGATAATCTGAAGAAAAATTATATCAATTAGATATCAAGTTGCATGATGAATTTTATTAGAGGAAGGAGTTTCCAAGAGTAAATTTAGTAATGTAAATAAATTATTTAGCTAAGGTTAGGTTTTCATTATTATTTCATGCTTGCTCAAAGTTCCATCTTCCATAGGGAAAGGAAATGAATATATGTGTATTATATGATTTCTTTTAAACAAAGAAAGGAAGTAGACTTCTGCAAGCAAATATAAATATAAGAATAAATAAATAAACTAAATCTTTAGGGCTCCTCCTTTCTGTCGCCATTATTCCCTTGATCTCTACGCATACAAAAAAACAAACAAGAGGAAAATAAATAGATGCAGGGTTGAGTAAGATGCACCCAGCAAAGAAAGAGTAGACCTATGCCCAACAATCCCAGGAAAATATATATTATTATAATAAAATATTATCAAACACCTAACCCCCGTGAGAGGAATGACGCCTAAATCAACCTTTCAAAATGGACTTCAAAATGCCTATCAAATGAAGTTTAGAGAATCTTGTTGGTATAAAATCTGTAATTTCATTATAACTATTATAAATAATAAGTAGTGTTTCTAGTAGTAGGATAAGTGCAATATTGATAGTAAATTGAATATTCTTAATTATATTCCTGGACACGATATTACCTTGAACAACGATGTGGTTGGTAAGATTAGAGTTAATAATAATGGTATTATCTTTATTAGTATTTACCTAATATTATTATCTTGTAATAATTTTAATTATCACTTTATTTATTTATTTTTAGAAAATTAATAATAAATAAAATATATATATATATAAAATTGAGTATCGTGATATAAAAGTACAACTTCACTTTTATCTTAACAAAACAATGTTGTCTAAAATATTAGAGAGAGATTATTAATGATGTAGGAGTTAATATAATTATTTTGGTTAAAAAATAAAAGTAATGTTAATAATGTGAATATGATTATAGTAAAAATAAATAAATAAGGGGTTTAATAATAATATTAATATGATGATTAGCGATAATTGTTAGATTGATTATGAACCGTGATTCAATAATAATACTAATAAATGGATATATAGAGAGTAATGTTATAATCTTGATTTGAGGTTAAATGTTAATAATATTTTTAATGGCTACACCATGGTTAAGTAAATATAAGAATATTATTAATGGTATGTCGCTTAGTCAGCAAAAATATGGTGCAAATGAGAATTAAATAAAAATGTTAGTATCGTTAGTTGATGAAATATGAATTCCTTCACACTTGAGTGTGCAACCAGAATATGAATTTTGTTGTTTGAAACTAGAGGCTTAAACTTCTTTAGGCTTCTGATCACAGCGAGAGCATATTTTTCAACAAATGTATATTTTTATTCATAATTAGCAAGTCCTCGACTAAAGAAAGCTATTGGCTGCTCTAAATTATCATTATTTTTCTATACCAACATAGTAGAGATTGAACCAATGCTACCAAAAGCATACAAAAAGAAGTCCTTGGAGAAATCTGGATTTACCAGTGTTGGAGCTGATGCTAAAGCTTCCTTGATTTCTTCAAAACTACGTTTTGCTTCTCTAGTCCAATTGAAAGCTGCATTCTTTTTGAGCATGGTAGTCAAAGGATGTAATAAATTTGCAACATCAAGAATGAATCTTCTCAAAAGAAATTTGATTCTCCCTAAAAAAGCTCTGCAATCCTTTCTTGTGATTGGGTAAGAGGCGGTTCAAGTATAGCTTCAACTCTCTCAGGGTCAATGGTAACTCCATCTTTTGACACTATGTGACCTAACAGCTTACCTTCGTGAACTACAAAAATACTCTTTATTGGATTGAAAGATATTCCATATTCTCTACATTTTTAAAAAAACTTGTGTGAGATGTGACAAATGTTCATCAACATTCTTTGAATATACAGTTATGTCATCTAAGTAAACCAACAGAAATTTTTGAATTAAAGTTTGAAATGCCATATCCATGGCACGTTGAAAAGTGGCACCAGCGTTGGATAAACCAAAAGGAATTCTTTTGTAAGCCATAGTGCCCCATTTTGTTGTAAATGTTGTTTTATACTGGTCCTCCTCTTTGACCATAATCTGGTTATAACCAGAATATCCATCTAGAAGAGAAAATCTCTCTGAACCAGCAACGGCTTGGAGAATTTGTTCCATAGATGGCAAGGGATAATGATCTTTCAGAGATGCTCTGTTAAGGTCTCTAAAATCTACACATAATCTTATCTCACCGCTCTTTTTTCTAACCGGAACAAGGTTAGAAACCCAAGATGTGTGCTTAATTGGAAATATAATACCCCCCTCAACTAACTTGGTCAACTCTTTAATCATTAAAGGTTCAAGCTTGGGGTTCAATGGTCTCTGTTTTTGTCTAACCGACTTGGCACCAGGTTCTAGCTCTATTGTATGTTGTGCAATATGAGGATCAAACCCTCTTAAATCAAAATATTTCCAAGCAAAAACATCATGATAGTCCTGACATAAAACAATGAAAGCTCTCTTATCTTCAGCTGAACAAATTTTACCTAATTTGAGAAGCTTACCTTTAAAGATTTCCACTTCTTCATAATGCTCTTCTTTCACTTGAATGCCGACTTTGTTCTTCTTAATCTGGTCATCAGAATTGAATATGGATTCCAAGGTAACCAGCCCTTTGGGAAGTTTGTTCGTCTTTAGCTGTATCACTTGATCATCATACTGCTGCTTGATCTTTTCTTGGTTCACTATGAAAAATTGATCTTCTTGGAGCAAAAAGGTTAAAATCTGTTTATCACTTTCAAATACCTGCCAGTGAATGTTGTTATCAGGAATTGACGGCCTGATAACCACCTTGACATACTACTATACTTTGTCCTTTTTAATATCGCCTGGGATGTCAAACTGTGCTCCAATTGCTGCCAGTCTATCAACATACTTATTTTGATTTCTTGGAATAGAAATCAAATTGAAGGCATTAAATTCTTTAATTATGTTCCATACTCTGTTTCTGTAAGACTTCAAAGCATCATTTTTGGCAACATTCAACCCCCTAACCTGATTGACTATCAGTTCACTGTCTCCATAGACTTTCAAACAGTCGATTCCTCTTTTCCTTGCCCACTCAAGGCCTTGGATAAGACCTTCATACTCAACACTGTTGTTAGAACATGCAAAAGAAAAATGAAAGGCTGAAAAATACTTATCACCCTATGGAGAAATCAGCATTGCACCTTCACCTACTCCATTCTTGCTTCTAGAACCATCAAAGAACATTTCCCAAAGTCCACTTTGTTGTTGCAGCAACTGATCTGAATCCTTTTCAAGGTTTGGAATCTCTGCATCAGGCTCAAGCATCACATAATTACCCATACCAGCATCTTGAATAAGGTCTTCATGACTGTCCAACACATTTTCAGTTGCCCATTCATGTAGCAGCACATCAGGAACAACTTCTGCTTGAAGTTCTTGAGTGGCAGCCAGTTCACTGTTAGAAAAAATGACACAATTTGTTTCTGCAATAGTATGAATAGTATTGATGGGACTTGGGTTATATGGCTCAATGTGATCTTTAGCCAACTTTTCAAATTTAATGATAACTTTGGTTCCATATCTAGTTCTAAACAGTATATGTGACCAATCAACTGACACATAACCACTTATCTTAGTTGTAAAGTCTCTTGAGAGACACAAAGAAAAGAAAGGTGGGAGATCTATGACACATATGTCTTGAGGAGGTGGTTTGAATTTTTCCTGCCTCTTTGATGTGTTGTTTATCATTTTCTTGAGGTTATTTGTCAACATAGTTCTAGCTTGACCTATTGGAGACTCAAATTGATCAGACACTTTAAATTTTGACAAAGCTGACTGTAACATATATTTTTGACTTGGGATAGCTAATGAATCCCACATAGACATCATTACATTCATCTTCTTCATACTATCAAGAATATTATAGGGTATAGCTAAGTTTACTTTATGATGCACCTTTATGGTAGCATGATCAACTTGCAAGTGTGGTTGCTCCTTAACTAGGAGTTGCTGATTTGTTTGTAGGATGCAAGCCACTTGAGAGGTAGATGGTTTAGCAGTTTTTGCCCTTCCTTTGTCAATTTCTTGATCAAGCTCAAGAGCTCTTTTCTTTGCCCTTGTGTTGGCTACAACTAGAGAATTGTCTACATTCAACCCATAGAATTCTTCACCTTTCCAGTTAAGTAGGAGTAGTATCATTAGTAAGCTGATCTTGGTGTTGTGGAGGTGCATCGTGAGTGCATTCTACTGAACCCAGGAGTATTTTTGTATCATCAACTTTTGATTAATAAGTTTGTTTGAGCAAGTGGCTTGATTATGAGGTAGTTACAAGGATAGCACCATAATCTGCTACTAAGTTGTTTGAATAGGGACAAGATCCTTCACTGCAATAACAAATGCTAGAGCATAAGCATGAAAAGGTCTAGCATTTACCCCTTGTCTCGGGCTCTGATAGTTGCTTTGATAAGCTTGTCTATTATATTGATATTGTTTTTGATGACCTAAATTCTACTGTTGATAAGGCCTATTATATGCTTTTTATTTTCCAAGCTCACAAGTTTATTACCAAAGGTCTGTAATAAACTCCTAATCTCCTGTAGCTCATTTGAAGGACTTGAGGCAACAACTTCTAGTGTTGCAGTAGTTGGAATAGGAGTTGATACTGCTAGAACAAGTGGCACAGGTGTAAAAGGCGGTATCTATAAAGGGATATTCGCATGAATCTCTAAAAATATAGGCATTGGTGGCCTAGGAGAAAGTTTACT